>OY757276.1:8262461-8349795 GCA_963584085.1 Pyrausta aurata
CTGAGCGATGATGCTGTAAACGTATTGGCCAAGGGTATGAATTTCGCGCTCACACCAAAGCGGGTTCCGTACGAAAAAGTAATTAGTGCTGTGGAGGAGACAATTGCACGTAATAAAATACCGTCGGTTGAAGCCGATATCTTAAGACAGGATGTGGCTGTAACATTACGTAGAGCAAGACCTCCAGCTAACAATATCACTATGGAAGAGCGTCAAGCACTGAAAGGTATTACTGAAAACAAAGACATTATAGTGCTGAAGGCTGATAAAGGAAACGCCACTGTGGTGATGAACACAAATGATTACGAGGACAAGATACGGGGGCTATTGAGTGATGAGAGTGTGTATAAGCGGGTAACTTATAACCCCACGGCCAGAGTAGCGCGTAGAATACGTACTCTTATACAGGAGAATCAAGACCTATTTACAGAAGATGAATACGAAAGACTACACAGCCCCAAGGCACAACAACCACCAAAGCTGTATGGATTGCCAAAGATACATAAAGCTAGCGTACCATTGCGACCAATCGTAAGTCAGATAGGTTCGCCTACTTATGACCTAGCAAAGTATGTGTCATCCGTTTTGCAGCCATTAGTGGGGAAGACATCATCTTTTGTTAAAGACTCACGGCATTTTGTCCAAATAATAAACAACCTCAGATTGGAACCTGATGACATCATGGTGAGTTTTGATGTGGAGTCTCTGTTCACCAATGTTCCAATTCAAGAATGTTTGGACATAGTGAAGGATAAGTTGAGTGACAATGAAATGGCTTTTAACTATATTGATTTGCTGAAGAACTGTCTGGATGGCAACTATTTTCTTTTCCAAGGTCAATATCACCTCCAGATTGATGGTGTCGCGATGGGAAGCCCTGTAGCCCCTGTACTGGCTAATCTCTGATGGAACATTTTGAGCAGAAGGCGTTATGTCTCGGTCCTAACACAATTAAATTTTGGAAGAGGTATGTGGATGACATTTTTAGTATAGTTAAAGGTGGCAAGAACCGGAGGTAGATCAATATTTAGAACATCTTAACTCCATTCATCCTAAGATGAGATTACTTGTGAGTTGGAGAAGGACAGATCATTGTCATTTCTGGATGTGAGAGTTACGTCGAGACCAGATGGTTCACTGTCACACTGTGTCTATAGAAAGTCCACACACACAGATAGATATCTACATGCTGCTTCACACCATCACCCTAAACACTTGAATTCTGTTATGATTTCGCTCAAAAATCGAGCCTATGCCCTTTGTGACCCTGAGCATTTAAAGCAAGAGCTAGATCATGTTCAGGAGGTACTCAAAAATAATGGATATAAAGTGTCACCACATCAACTGAAGCCGTCGACAAAGAAGTGCAGGAATCCAGGCGTTAATAGGCATCCCGCATATTTACCTTATGTGAAAGGGGTAACAGACAAGGTCGGTTCCCTTTTGAGAAAGTACTCCATACCCACTGTCTATATCCCTGGATCAAAGGTGATTAATGTTTTGCGCACACCGAAAGATGTCTTACCTCTACAGACACCGGGAGTCTATAGAATCAGTTGCAGCTGTGGTAGTTCCTATATAGGCCAAACAAAGCGGACCATTGCTGAAAGGGTCAAAGAACACATAGCAGCTGTAAAGAATCGCCAAATAAACAAATCAGCGATTGCGAAACATCTACTGGAAGCAGGCACCAATCACTGGATAGAATTCCACAAAACGCAAGTACTCTCCACAGATCGCCATTTTTATTCGAGAGTTGTACGTGAAGCGATTGAAATCCAAAAACATGTAAATTTCAATAGAGAAGATGGTTTCAAACTGTCTGCGGCGTGGAATCCAGTGATTAAAATGACACAGCCTCGTTATAGTTCGCAGTCGAGTGATCGCCAGAATACGGACGTGTCGAGCGGTTTCCAGAATAGGGATACTGTCAGTGTAGTGTGTGGTGGCGGTACGCAAATAATAAATATTTTGCGGGTAGAACAAGACAATTCTACCCCGCAAACGGAGTGAAGAAATCGCAGATCATCAGTTCGCCTGTGACCACGATTGGTGAAACCCGATCGAAACGTCAGGCAAAAACATAAGGTAATTATGTTTATCGCGATCGCGTTAATCCCCGTGTGTCTGTGTAGTCATATCAGGAGGTCAAGAAAAGGGCACACATAAGAAAAGAATGGCAATTACTCCACCGACAAGAGCGAAGCTCTTAAGTATAAGAAGAAAATAGACACACTACTATATTTTTTCGTTTTTATATTTGTTAAATAGTCCACTTATAACGCGCTTTTGTCTTGGTGTCGTAGTATCTGGGATTTATTTACCGTAGTTTAAAGAAACAGAGGTTTGTTTTAATTTGTGGATTGTTTCAATATTTTTTTCATTTTCTAGATTGATTGAAAACGTAATTGAAAGTTTTCAAGTGGGCGTAGCGTTTCATTTGATGATTAATACGATTACATTGGCTATATCCATCTACAAAATGTTTTATGTGAGTATATTATTTGAAAGTTACCTTGATAAAAATCTTCGATACCAATAATAATGTTGAGCATTATATTAACCTAGTGAATCCCCATATATTAACCTAGTGAATCCCCATATATTAACCTAGTGAATCTCCCAAATATTAACGTAGTGCATCCCCCATGACTGCGTCCAAGAGTTGTGTTTGCTCCCTCCCCTCCCGTTGCAGCGTGATCTTTTATAGCCATGAGCTTTCCTCGGTAAATAAGCTATTCAATACAAAAATATTTTTTTGTAATTCCTGAGATTAGCGCGTTTAAACAAACAAACTAACAAACTCTTCAACTTTGTAATACACGTGTTAAATTTGTAATTGATTACATAAATAATGCCTAATTCTATTTATTTTTCAGATGGATTACATGACTCTTGAGTTTACATATTTGTTTGGCCTCATAGTCCTTATGCATTTACAAACCTTCTTGTATTGTTTTTGTGGAGAATTAGTGAAGTCTGAAGTAAGTGAAATGTGGAAGTTTCGCTTGACTCTACTATTCCCTTGATAACCTTGTACAGTCAGTCAAAACGCTCGGCGAAAACGCGCAGGATCCTGTTCGGGCTGGCCCGCACCCTGCGCACCAAGCATGCGGTGCACCGCATGCTTGCATGCATGCATCTACACTAATATTATAAAGAGGAAAACTTTGTTTGTTTGTATGTTTATTTGTTTGTTTGTTTGTTTGATTGTAATGAATAGGCTCATAAACTACTAGACCGATTTTAAAAATTCTTTCACCATTCGAAAGCTACATTATCCACGAGTAATATAGGCTATATTTAATCTACACTAATATCTACACTAATATTATAAAGAGGAAAACTTTGTTTGTTTGTTTGTTTGTTTGATTGTAATGAATAGGCTCATAAACTACTAGACCGATTTTAAAAATTCTTTCACCATTCGAAAGCTACATTATCCACGAGTAATATAGGCTATATTTAATTTTGAACAAAAATAGGGTTCCTCGGATATTAGGGTTTTTCGGACACAAGGTGTAAAAAATCAACCAAAAAAGTTACTTATTTTGCGTACCCTGCCTAACGGCTGAACCGATTTAGCTGAAAATTGGCAGGGAGGTAGCTTAGAGCCAGGAGAAGGACATAGGATACGTTTTATCCCGTTCAACGGGGCCGGGGCTGGGGCGGGACGGAGCCGGGGCGAAACAAAGTTCGCTGGGACCGCTAGTCATTGTATAAAATCAATCCACGCGCGCTCCAGCGAACATCCCTGAGGCGCTGCAGAAGCGAGGCAGCCGCAGCAACACCCTGAATGCGTTATTGTATTGGACTCGTAGGGCGCTGTACTGCTTCTGCGTATAGCTCACTCACAGACTGCTCGTGTAATAGGATGTGCAAAATGCCCTGAACAGGGTGATTTTGACGTCTGTTGACCAGCGATCAAATCTGCGGGTTATCATATTCACACGAACAGACAACGCCCTAATCTCGCTTTTTATGTCTGCACTGTGTTTCGAGTCCGTGGTAAGAATGTGCCCAAGGTATTTAAAATGATTTACTCTATTAAGAGGGCAACCATTCAGTCTAAGTTTCGGTGTTTGACTTAGGGACCTCGCCTGGGCCTGAAAGATCATCCACTCACTTTTCTTTACATTATGAAGCAAACCGTGTTGCTTCGCATATTTTTCGCAAATGTCAAGCAGCTGCGACAATCCACCCACAGAGGCACTCAGCAGCACCATGTCGTCCGCGTAACTATTATTATTAAGGCAGAACCCATCAATATGGCAGCCGACATGTGTGCCGCTGAGCTCCTCTACAAGTGCGTTCACATAAAGATTGAAGAGTTTTGGCGATGTCAGCCCCCCCTGCCTCACACTACACTCCAACCTATATGGTGTGTAGTACGCTCCTGACCACCGAACAACATTGATCAGGTTCCCATACCGATATTTGAAAGTAGAGGTTAATTCCACCGGCATAGATGTTTTACAAAGTTTTCGCCACAGAATATCGTAAGAAGCCAGATCAAACGCCTTCGATAGATCAAGAAAACACGCCAAAAAGTGCGTGTTTTTATCCGTATAGTACTTGACAGTTTGCTTCAGACACAATATAACTTGAAACCAAATTGGTTGTCGTGTATATGTAGGTGTTTATCAAGCTAAGTGTTAAGCAAACCGTCAAGCACCTTCGCGATAAGAGTGGCCAAAGAAATCGGTCGGTACATTTGTAACTAATATCACCAGTTTTATTTTTAACAATTGGTACCACCACAGTCTTCATCATCGGCGCAGGAAAGTACTGGTGCACCACACACAGGGAGCAGAACATAGCCAGCACTCTGGGCAGATGGTATCCCGCGTACCTTAAGTGTTCAATGCCTAAGTCGTCGTGGCCAGGACACTTGCCCCTTGACATAGATTTTATGGCCTTCTGACGTTTTTGGCTTTAAAGCGGACGCTGACCTCCCGGGCACTACAACATGTGTTAAAATCACAAAACACAATATTAAAATCACAAATTACTGATCGAAGAGAATTTATTATGTCAAGTGAAAAACAAAAGATAGTATCAAAAATATAGAGTAAAATAAGAATAAACAAAACCATAAACAATAGTAAAAAAGGTTTCATGCCTGTCGTCAACATCGTCCCCCCCGGTGTGATAACACCAAAGAAAAGTGGCGACAGACATAAGTAACTACATATAAGGAATACCCATATAGATAAAAATTGTTTACATGGGTAGTGGAATCAACTTTCGGGTTGGTCGGCGCAGGGTTCCCCCTTTAACGGCTACATCAGCTGCCCTAACTACCCCGTCGTGCCCTGGATAAACCTTTTCAATGCGACCTCTAGGCCAGGAACCTCGGGGGAGGTTTCCATCTGCAATCAACACGACATCTCCGAGTTTCAAATTTTCCGTAGGGCGGACTGTTGTACGTGGCACTAAGTTCGGCAAGTATTCCCGCACCCACCGCGTCCAATAATGGTCTGCGAGACGCTGTGCTTTTCTCCATTGCACGCGACGAATTAGATCTCCGTCAGAGAATTCTGATAGTAAGGAATGTGGAGAAGAAGACCCGAGAATGAAGTGGAAGGGCGTTATTGTCTCTTCTGTCTCCGGATCTACAGAAACATGCGTTAATGGTCTTGAATTGACGATACTCTCCACTTCTGAAAGGAGGGTATGTAAAACTTCTTCACGTGGTGCACGTTCTTTCAATGTTGCTTTTAACGCAGTTTTGACAGATCGGATTAACCTCTCCCAACAACCTCCCATGAAGGGTGCCGCAGGAACAATAAATTTCCATTTGATGCGTTGGTTCAAAGCGTAGTCCTGAACAGGCTGAGTATAGAGCACAGAAAGTTCTTTATTCGCACCGACAAATGCTGTTCCGTTGTCTGAAATTATTGTTGTTGGACATCCTCGTCTAGCAATAAAGCGTCGAAGCGCCATTATGGCTGAATCTGATGACAAATTTCCCACAATTTCAAGGTGAATAGCACGTACTGTCAAACAGGTGAACAATGCAACCCAACGCTTCTCTGTGCGTCTGCCTAAGGTTACCGAAACTGGGCCGAAATAGTCAAGACCAACGCAGGTAAAAGGTCTTGTATGATGAGTTAAACGTTCAGTGGGTAAATCTCCGACAGGTGGAATAGGGGGTGCCGTTTTCCTGATTCTACATAAAAGACATGAATTTGCCACTTTCTTCACCGCCGGGCGTAATCCAAGGATATAAAATGCTTGACGGAGTTCGTTGATAACAAGTTCGTTATTGGAGTGAGCAGCCTTTTGATGGTGGTAATCAATGAGTAAACGAACAATTGGATGTTTTCCATCAAGCACGACAGGGTTTTTAACAATTTCAGTATAATCCTTAAGCGCGCCAATCCTCCCAGAGAGTCGGAGGAGACCAAAGTCATCTAAAATTACCGTAAGTCCATGAAGTCTGCTTTGCTTTAACAACGGTTTTCTATTACTTAAACATGACCGCTCAACTTCAAAAGCATCTATTTGAGACTTGAGTAAAATATGTTGCTCGGCAAGCGTCATGTCCTCACTTAACAAAGGTAGTAGCGATTCTGACAATTGCTCCGACCCCCTTAAATTTCCATTTTTAAGTTTAGCCTTTTGAGAATGACCCAAAAGAGAGCGAAAGGCTCTAGCACTACAAAATACTCGAGCAGTTGCACGCAAAAATCTGAGCCAATTACTAAATCGTGAAAAATCTGCAACTACCGGAAGAAAAGAATCGCGCGTATTAGTTAACCCCACAGCTTCCAAAATGATAGCAGAGCGTTTCATCTCCTCCGGAGTTACAGGTAAAGTTTCCGGTTCTTCTGGCCAGCACTTTATCGGTAAAGTCAAAAAATGTGGGCCAGAAAACCACCTTGAATTGATGTCAAATTTAGAGTCAATACGCGTAGCATCATCGGCGACGTTCATGCTTGAAGGTACATACCTCCAATTAGCTAAATTAGTTATTTCTGCGATCTCACCTACACGATGAGCTACATAAGGTTTAAAACTGCGCGCATCGCTTCTCAGCCATTTTAAGACCGTGAGACTATCTGACCAGTAAAATACTTGGGAAGGCTTTCGTCGATGTGCTTCAAGAATATAGCAAGCAAAACGTGAAGCTATAAGTCCTGCCTGTAATTCAAGTCGCGGTATTGAAACTGGTTTCAAAGGGGCTAGGCGGGCTTTTCCTCCAATCAGTCCTAGCCGCACCGTTCCATCGACACACACAAAACGCCAATATGCTACACAACCATACGAAAGTTCGCTTGCATCAGCAAAAATGTGCAGCTGACAATCTGTTACCTCATTGTGATAAAAATAATGACGAGGAATGGAAAATGATGATAATTTGAAAAGATCTGTAAACCATGACACCCATTTAGATATGACATGAGCCGGCAGTTCATCGTCCCAATCTATACCCAGCTTCCAAGTCTGTTGGAAAATTACTCGACCTCGCATAATAATAGGAGTTAAAAGCCCTAATGGATCATACACTTTCATAAGTTGTGATAAAACTGTACGCTTTGTAAATTTGGTTGGTAAATCGCCTAAATTAGAACGAGAAAAAGAAAAAGTATCATCTTCAGTGTTCCAGGCTACACCTAAAATACGCACCTTAACTGCAGATGTCTCAGGAAGGCAAATATCTTTCGGAAGTGTTAAAAGAGCTTCTTTTGAGTTTGAAACCCAAGCTCTCATGTCCAGACCGGCCTGTGCATGAACATGAACGATGTCAAGAGCTAAACTAGCTGCAGCTTCTTGAGAATCGACGCTACCAAGATAATCATCCATGTAATGGTCTTCAATAATGGCCTTTGCCGCTGCTGGATATAAAGACTGATGTTCCTCAGCATTTCGATTTTTTAAATATATGGCTGTAAATGGACTAGAAGTGGCCCCAAAAATCATTGACGACATTCGGTAAACTTTTAACGGCTGATCTGGACTCGTACGCCATAAAAATCTTTGTGCATCGCGATCTTCCAACCTAATTTTAGTTTGTGGAAACATTTCTCTAATATCTGCATTTAAAGCAAAACGTCCCTCACGAAAACGCATTAAAATTGCAAGAAGTGGTTGTAATATATCCGGTCCAGATAAAAGTAAAGAGTTTAGACTGACTCCGGAATAGGAAGCGGCCGCATCGTGAACAACACGCAATTTTCTTTTTTGAGGATGCACAACTCCAAAATGGGGAAGATACCATACAATTTTTTGCTGTTTTTCGTTTGAGAGTTGTTCTTTACACGGCTCGGCATAGCCCTTTTCAATAGTCGCCTCAATGTTAGCACGATAAGCATCTGCGTAAGCTTTATTTTTATTCATTTTTAGTTCAAGGGAAAGAAATCTTTTACGTGCCAATGGATAGTTATCAGGAACAGTCTCAATATTTGATTTCCAAATTAAACCGGTTTCAAATCTTCCGGATGGTAACCGATGCGTTGTTTCATTCAAAATATCAATTGCTCGTTTATCGTCCTCTTTTAAATAACTTTTTGCATTAATACCGATGGAGTCAATACGAAAATATTCATGTAACTGGTCATCAAGTGAGTTTGTAACCTCAAAAACCGTACCATGGTTTACAAACTCAACTGGAGAACATGCGTTTTTAATAACGCCAAATAAAACCCAGCCCAGAGCGGTTAAACAAGCGACTGGTTGGTTTCGAGAACCTTTTCGAATCTCACGAGGCACAGACAACTGCCAGTTATCGATTCCTATCAGTAACGTAGGTTTGGCTTCGTCATATGACAGATATTCAACTAAATCGGATAAGTGAGCAACTGATTTTATGTTCCTAGCTTCAGCAGATTGAGAGCCCAAACCTAAGTTAGGTATTGAGCGCACATTTTGAAGTAAGTAAGTTTCCGCACTATGACGACCTTTAACGGAAATATCAACGAAGTTCACCTCGGTCATTCTTGTCATTCCACCTATTCCATCCACTCTAATTTGTCCTTTCCTACCTTCAGCTCCTATAGCAACCGCCACGTCAGAGTCTAATAAAGTAGTTGTAGAACCATCGTCCAGTAGCGCAAAGGTGTCAATGGACCCCTTCGGGCCCGAAATGGTTATCGGTATTACTTTAAGAAGAGATCTGAAGGTAGAAGTAGGACACGTTGTGTGGGTGACAGTCTCATGGTCTTTAGCCGATAAAGGATTAGAGTCATCGTGAACTAAGTCCTCCGATACAATTGTGACTTGAGGCTCGGAAGCCAATGCCGCATAAACGACGTCATCCCTCTGTTCTTTGTGTAGAAGAGAATGATGTTTGAATTTATTAGCACAATCAACCACGTCGCACGAAAACTTTTTGCAAAGAACATAAGTGTGACCACCTTTTATGAGGCATTTATGGCAAACTTTATTGACTGTGACCCACTGCCAACGCTCCTCAACGTTAATGTTTGAAAAGTCTTCGCATGATTTGACATCATGACCAACCTTGCTACAAAAAAGACAAACCTTTTTTGAACAATTACAACTTTTTTTTACGTCAGTCGAGCCGACAGTGACATGGCATTTGACGTTTTTGACGGCAACGTCAACGTTTAATGGCATAATGTCATACCGACTACGCAAATTGGCTTCGTGCATTAAAAAGTCGGATAAAAGTTCAATTCTGAATAATTTGGTATGCTCACGTAAATGCGCGAAATCAATCCACCTAGATCTTAATATAGGACTTAGTTTACTTACAATTTCATTAGACAGTTCAGGAGAAGCGAGGTATTCAGGTCGCTGCAGAAGACGTACGACCTCGACACAATTACGCACTTTGCAGGCGAACGAGTTCAGCTCCCTGCAATTGTCAGCTAACTTTGGTAGAGCTCTGATCGCTGAAATTTGCGTTAAAATAATATGCTCCGGTCTTGCAAAAGCTGTCTCCAGCGCCTGCATCACGACCTCTGGGTCGCGCGCGGCAGCTAGAAGAACCGCGACGGCATCTCGAGCAGGTCCACGTAATGCAGCATTCAGCCTCGCTAGGTTTTCTAAACTTGTATGAGATGGACTAGTGTCCGAATACATTTTTCTAAATACAAGCCAGTCGGTTGGTCGACCATCAAAAATAGGCAGAGGAGAGCTGACCTTGTTATGCTTCAGCGCCGTGGTGGCCGCAACAGACGCGATGGCTTGAGCTAGGTGTAGGGTGTTAGAGTATTCTTTATTATTGTTACATTGTAACTGTTGAGGTAATGTAGAGTGTAATGTGGTGTGTAATGTACCAGTTGCTGGAGCGGATGCCGTATTCTTGACCAAGGGATCGACGAGTTCGATGTGTCGGGAAGAGTGACCCGCATCGAAAAAACTCGCCGCGACCGGTGCACCCTCCGCCTCAGCCTGTGAGGGCGCATCGAGTGCCGAAGCTTGGCCAAGTGTGTTAGGCAAATCTGGTGCTCCGTTTTGATAGCACGGGACGGTGGCGTCTAGCCACTCGCTAACTGAAGCAGCAAGACTGGATCGATGACTGCGGCTTTCATCGGCCTCTATCGCGGCGACTTGGGCCCTATACTCGGCCTCCGCGATCGTCCGGTCTGCTTCCGCTTCACGTGCAGCCCGATCTGCTTCCGCTTCACGTGCAGCCCGATCAATATCACGAATACGTTTTAAGTGCTCCACCTCCGCCGCGAGCGTCTGTGCCCGCACGGTGGCGGACGACGTCCTCGAGGCCGGAGAGGCAGTGGCACTAAGTTTTTTAGCTTGAGCACGGGTAATCATCACTAATCACTTCTGACACCAATGTTAAAATCACAAAACACAATATTAAAATCACAAATTACTGATCGAAGAGAATTTATTATGTCAAGTGAAAAACAAAAGATAGTATCAAAAATATAGAGTAAAATAAGAATAAACAAAACCATAAACAATAGTAAAAAAGGTTTCATGCCTGTCGTCAACAACATGCATTGCTCGACCCAATGGCGACTTTACGGTAAAATGCTCCCGAAATACGTCCGCTATTCCCGGCAGGTCATGGACTCCGTCGACACTCACAGGTTGACCTGGCCTACTATTGCGTTTGTTTGTAGACTTCCAGAAACAGCGGAAGTCGTTTCCGGAATGAACGACGCTAAGATATCCATTTTAATTTGGTCAGTATGATTCTGACACCAGCGTAAACGCGATTCAAAACGACTTACGACTAGTCCGCATGCCATTCCACACGCGACCTTCTGCCGGCCTACCGTACAACACCCACAACTCAAACTTTTGCCTGGACGCGCCACTGACGTGCCGGTTCCAACTGAGAATCGGCTTCCTAAGCCTGACAACATTTGACGACTGACTATCGCAAGCTGCTCGACTAAATATGTCAATTATTTAATCATACATAATAATAAGTTTAAGTATGTTTATAAATATATGTTATTGCAGTAGTTTATGTAGGTTTATTTGTTACTATACATATTAGTTAATTGTTGCTTTTTTATTTATTTTCTGTTTATTATTTTCGCTGCACCCATTGCCATCTCTCTGCATGACCTAAAGGTTTAACTGGCAGAGAATTATTTTAGAAATAAATAAATACGTAGTGTCAATAACACGATAGTGGTCAACATTTTACATACAGAATTACAACATTGAAAAGTCAATTAATTTTAAGTTACGAGTATGTAAAAGTTGATTAAAGAGAAGCGTATTAGCATTGAGAAAAATGAAGTGAGTGACTTCTTGTTGAGCAGACCGCTTGCAACCAGTCACTATGCTTATGTTCGGCAGTGGACGTCCGGCTAATAATGATGATCGGTTTCCAGAGTGAGTTGTTGGCTACGTCGATTTACCTCAGCGACTGGACGGCGGCCTCGCCGCGGTTCCGCAGGATGATGCTGTTCGCCATGCTGCGGTGGGCGCGCCCCATCGCGCCGCAAGTGTTCGTGGTGCCTCTCTCCAGGGCCACCTTCGAATCGGTACGTTATTTACACTTGCACAAGGGTTCAACATGGGCGCAGACAGAATAAATGAGTATTTAGGTGTCCGAGCTACGCTTGACCCACTATTAGGTGTGTGTGAGATAACCCCTTGGATTTTAGAGTGAGACAGCACGATATCCCTACCTAACACCCCCCTCCGCGCGGCTCGCGCCCCTCCAGTGGCGCGCGCGCGCCGTGTTGCGCCGGGCGGTCGGAGCCGCTCCTCAGTACGTCTTGGATTTTCAAAGTGAACGCATGTATGGTAGGTATTTTAGAAAAAAATAAAAGTTTGAGTTTTATTTGAAGAACCTTCGAAGAAGAAGTTAGTTAAAGCTATTCGAATAACTTGTGCAGAAACGTAAGTACACAAGCCTGTTGCTGCGATATTTTCATTTGAAACAGTGATTGCCCGCTCTCAAGACGGCAAACTCACATAAGTTTCGGCATACTGGAAACACGACACCGTCAGCTGTGCCAACAGCCGACACCGCGCTAACAGCCGACATTGTCAGCTGTGCCAACAGCCGACACCGTGCTAACAGCCGACATTGTCAGCTGTGCCAACAGCCGACACCGTGCTAACAGCCGACATTGTCAGCTATGCCAACAGCCAACACCGTGCTAACAGCCGACATTGTCAGCTGTGCCATCAGCCGACGCGCTCTCAGCCGTCGGTCAGCTATAAAACAGCCGACGAGTCGTCTGCACAGCCGACTGTAGACTCATGCCGGATAACATGGCAGCTTCTGGGCAGCCGACATGGTGTCTGCGCTGCGCTGTACTTTCTACTGTGGAGCAACTGTCTCAGTAGGCCCCTCCAGCTGAAGAGAAAACATTTTACAAGAAAACGTCATACGCATCTTTGCCGAAGTGTATCCAGAAATCTGTAAAAAAAAATGGGTCGTCAACACACCCTCTTACACCTTTTTGGAGATAAAGTTTCCTTAGATCCAGAATGCTGCCGTCACTTTGCAGATCCTATGATCAAAATGGCCAGGTCTCACTAGTGAACGTCTCAACAGGAAGACAACAATTGTATATTGTTTTAAACTTTTATGGTTACTAACATATGCAACGGGGCCGAAATATCATAAGCTCATAAATATAAAGGTTTAAGGTATGGAAGCACTCCCGTATCTAACTAATTAGAGAAAAAATGATTTTTATTGAATGGGCCATAAAGGCGAGCATTAATATATATAACCCGATATCAATTTTGTCGAGAGTTCACTCCCATCCTCACTTACCCGGGAAACCCGTGAACATAATCAGAGGCGAGCTTATACCTCGACACATTCATTAATATGTTTCTTACTTAAGTGTCACTGAAAATGGACCTTCAAGAAGACTCTCCAAGAGGAGTCACAGCCCTGACTAGTCATCTACTCACAAGTAACTTGTGAATTTATGGTACAACAAAATTGTATCCTGGAAAAAAAAACTTAATGCGGAGCACAAAATAATGCGAATGTTTACACGAGGTTAACACTGAAGGAGATACAGTGAGCATACCTGGGCGTCAATTCCATTAATTGAGTCTTCACTTAGTTGTGCATCAGTTGTACTACGAGAGTATAAATTGATATACCTCGCTAATCTATCAGCGGCGTGTCACTTTTCAATACTGCTGACTTTAAGCACACGATGTGTTACAATAGCACTACTGAATGACTACCGTAGTCCAACAATAGATGCCGAAAATATGTCAATCGGGGCCCTGCGTATTCCGAGGGTTCATCAGTAACCCCCTTGATTGTGAAAAGAGGCCCCTCAACACTGCTTAATGACGTCGATGAAAGAGATCACTCGAGAATTTCGCTTAAACAACCAAAGAAATGGAACGCAAGAATTTGTCATCTTGCCTAGCTTGTCCGGCTACTATGGTTTTGGTAAAACAAAGTGGTGATGGTCAAAAGATCCACTCAGAAACCATAAGGCCGACGTGGAAAAAAAAATATAAGCTCCAGCTTTCACCACATTAAAAATAAACTAAAATTGGCCTCTTGGCAACTCGTCTCCACATTGGAGAAAATAGACCTATATCTTTTTTCTATTACAATGCTTACAAAACACAATCAGTAAGAATAAGTGCGAGTACAACCTCTGATTCCCTCTTACAATAAGCCTCCAGTAGGTGTAGAGTAATTCAACGGAGCGTTCTACCTCCATCGGAATGCACTTGAATGAGTTACGTTACAAGAAACTTTCAAAGGGGAGAATATTGTTAGTGGACTTTCGAAATCAACCAGACAACCGTTTGTACTTATGGAAGGGTAGAGCTGATAATAAACAGCTAAGGTTTATTCACTCCGATATATCGGAGAGGAAGTCTCTCGAAGGCGCCAAATACTTTATAACATTTATCGCTGATATTACTTGCAAAGTATTTACCTGGTTTCTGGTGAGTAAAAAATAAAATAAATACAAACGTGCACCGGTGAAAGTATCATCAACGGGATACCATATCAAGCGACGATTGGGTTTTTACTCTATTTAGTTCTAGGGACTCGGACCGATATTGCATATTATACTTTAAACATTTGTTGAGCAGATACAACAACAAAGCTGAACTACTTCAATGTTACAAAAATAAAATAAAAAAATAAAATAAAAATAAATTAAGAATGGTTTTTTGACATGATGAAGAAGCTATAACAGATAACTGCGACTCTGACTGGGCTCGGAACTCTGAAGGTCGTCGATCTTGCTTTGGATATGTCTTAATTTGTTCTTCAGGGTAGCGATGTCATGGAGATCAAGATGGCAACAAACAGTGGCTTTGTAAGGAACAAAGGCTGAGTATATGTCGCTGTCGCCTGGAACCCAAAAAGTTATCTAGCAAAGGCAGCTCTTCCCTGAACATTGGCCTAAAGAGGCCTAAAACAATGTACTGCGATAATCAAGACTCAGAATCGCAGCAAGCATATAGATGTCCGTCTCCACTTCCTTTGCAACAAAATATCATGTGGTGACATTAGTATTACACAGTCACCAATAATATGACAACTGTGGACTCACTTACCAAGGCTGTGTCTAGGACAAACCATGCAGCCTGTGCAGTCGAGATGGTTCTACATTTTAGACAGGATAATCAGCAAATTTAGCCCGGCCTTCATGAAGGTGGTCGACGGTGTTATGTTCTGCGTCTCAAACGGCTTTCAGGACTCTCCTGGCTATTTATGAACGAACTCTGATATGTGGTAAAAACAAAGTATGGACATCGATGATTATGCTTATAACATTTATCGATGATAGGCTAGGTAAATATACATTTCCGAACATACAATGAGGCCACTGTAAGGAGCGGCAACAATCCGATCCGACGCAAGCCCTTGTGATAATATTTTCATTTTATTTTAATCTATACCTATAAAATGCTTTGTCCTGAACGACTGACTTATTGATTGACTGACTGACTGACTGACTGATGGATCAACGCACAGCCTAAACCGCTGATCGTAGAAACCTGAAACTGGGAGGGTTCTTTGTATGACGTAGGGATTCGATAAGAAAGGATTTTTCAAAATTCCACCCCTAAGGGGGTCAAAAATGGGTGCAAAGTTTGTATGGAACAACGTGATCCCTTGGTCCAATCTACTTCAAATTTTGCATACACATTCTTTTAAAGAATTGACGGAAGACCTACTTTGTATTTTATTGAAATTTATCTCCTAAGGGGGTAAAAAGGGGTACAAAGTTATTCAGGGGGTAATTTGCTTCAAATTTGATATCAATACTCTTTAGTGCTAATGCTAAAAATATTTTATATATCATTTTTGACAATCATTTGACATGTCTGAGACACAATGTTTTGACACATGTTTGTTATTGATGTTGCTCACGAGAAAATGCTCTAGAAGAGATTTTATTCCTTAGAACAGTAAAGAATATTTTTTTGTGTAAACAGGGTAGGTATCAAGCAACGTATCAAGCGGTATGTGTCTTGTGTAGATTGCAGATCGTTTATACATATCGTCGGCGGACATTCTACGCTGCTTCTGCGGTCGAAGGGTGTCCAATCTGGAACTTTTTTGCAAACTTTTCGTGTGGACCTATGTTTAGCAGTGGACGGCTTATGGGTGTTGATGATGATGATGGGGACCCTACATAGAATTATCCCTTTGAATTGACGATTTGAATTCAAGAAAGTAGAGTATTTATTCGCTATGACCATAAACAAAGCTCAAGTTTAAACTCCTAGGGTAGCGGGAGAAGACTCCTCAAGTCTTCTCTTTTTTAATTTCAATTTGTTTCTCCCACAGCCTGTATGTGGCATGATACTGTGTAAGCGCACAGAGTCTGAGAGTCAGGGCGCCTGGTCTTTTTATTAGCACCCGAAAGAATTAATATAAGATTGACGATAGGCGTAGTAAGTATTTCCATTTCGTTGTAAAATAAAAAGATATTATCCCCGTGTAAGTTTGACCAGATTAAAGACCGGGCTACATATTGTGTGTACATAAAATATAACATTTATTTAAAACTAAATGTTTTTGTTTGTTTGTTTCAATGCGCTAATCACAGGAAATATTGGTCCGGTTTTAAAATATCTTAGATACATTGTTAGATAGCTAAATTATCTGAGAAGGCTATAGAAGTAGTTTAATACGTATAGGCGTATAAATATTTTCGCTACAATCTATGGGAACGGAGTAAAACTATTACGTGCGTACGAAGTCGCTGGCGGGCCGCTAGTTGAATATAAACGTAAGCTTAATTCTAAATCAATTGATTATTAATAAGTCAAATAATCACAATTAGTCCGCCTTGTTTCTGTTTGCGGTTTAGTTTGCAAATACTACGATTTTCGCACTAAATGTTGAAAATGTAGAAAAAAAAATAGGACATAAAAGACTTTAATATCATTTAAATAAATTTGTATTACCCTACCTACACACCTATATGAATCAATGTTTAATTAAAACATTCAGCGCCGGCAGAAAATAAACACTTCTCACACACACCTAATAGTGGGTCAAGCGTAGCTCGGACACCTAAATAGCACCGTTTTCCCCCCGAAGGGTAGAAAACGGATATTTAGGTTCCAGCGTAGCTTGACCCACTATGTTTTCATGACTTGCCGGCCTGGGCTGATGTGAGGAAGTACTGAGGAGCGGCTCCGACCGCCCGGCGCAACACGGCGCGCGCGCGCCACTGGAGGGGCGCGAGCCGCGCGGAGGGGGGTGTTAGGTAGGGATATCGTGCTGTCTCACTCTAAAATCCAAGGGGTTATCTCACACACACCTAATAGTGGGTCAAGCTACGCTGGAACCTAAATATCCGTTTTCTACCATTCGGGGGGAAAACGGTGCTATTTACGTACATGGTTACCTCGTTTTAGGTAAAAAAATTATGAGGGCTTATGTAGCAAAATAAATAAATAATTTTAGTACCTATTTATAAAAAAAAAACTTTATGTTTTTACGCTTGTTTGGTAGAAAATTGGGGGATTGAGACTTATATTTTTTCATATATTTTTTATTTATTAAGACTAAAATTAATAAATAGGTGTATCTGAAAAATAAATAAAAGTCTCTAAAGAGAGTAAAAAAAGACCTTACCTCAAATGTGAGGCAGTATGAGCCATAATCCACCACACGGGCTCAGTGCGGATTGGCGGAGTGGTGTCTGCAAAGCAAGCGATCAACCTTGCTGTCTGATTTTATCAAGCCTCTCATTAGGACCTCTGACTAGGCTTAGCGCATTTCAAAGCACGGATATGCTTATTGAATGTATTTTGTAATGAATAACTACTTGGCCCGCTGTTGCATAAACAGACGGATAGATGGCGCTAACGTCACGCAATGACGTATCCCTGAGGCCTCCAGCGGGCGGAGCGGGCGGTACGGACGGTACTACAGCTCGACGCTCGCCGCCCGCACGGCTGTCGTCGAGAACAGCTTCACACAAATCTATGAAATTGGTTATGACGCGCGCGCCGTCGCCTGAGCCGCCCGCTCCGCCCACTGGCGTCCAGGACGAGGCCTAGAGACCAAGAATTTCGTGTGGTCGGACCGATAGCACGATAGCTCAATTGGAAGAGCAGTTGGTCCGGTAAGCCAGAAAGATGCTGGTTCGAGTCTCGCCCGTGTGCAATATTTGGCTTCTTATTTTATCTTTTAAGATAGTATTGACTTAAAATCAAAATGAAACAAACTAGATTTTAACACGTTCCGGGACACTACTCCAGACACAATGTTTTATTGTTTTCACGCCTGTAGGCGGGCACTGTCCCGGAACGTGTTAAAAAAAACAGGCTATACTCGTAAGTATCGACAGTTTTACCTGTCAAACACCAAAAAGCGCTCGAAACGGCTTAGAAAAAACATGTTTTCGTGATTTTATTCATTGAGAAGAACGTCTGAATAAAATTCCAATAAGACCAAATCCTACTACTATTATAAAGGCGAAAGTTTGTAAGTATGGATGTATGGATGTATGGATGTATAGATGTTTGTAACTCTTTCACGTAAAAACTTCTGAATGGATTTGAATGAAACTTTACCCCAATATAGCTTATACATCAGAAGAACATATAGGCTACAATTTTTGAGGTTTCTAATGTGAGGTCGTAAAAAAACACATTTTTTGCGCTACTTAACGGGACGAACCTGAAGTCCACGCGAACGAAGTCGCGGGCAAAAGCTAGTATTTTATATATTTGAGGGGATATGGACCATAATGTCTTAGAGCAGTGGCCAGTGCTGCAGGATCTTGCAGGATTGACATTGCTCTGACGCAACTTCGAATTCTAGCGCGTGCGCGAACAGTCAGAGCGGCCATGATGTCAGATGAACTTGAGATCTAGAGCCAATCAGATGGAATCGCAGATACGTGTTACGTGTTCGATGGAGTGTCAT
This sequence comes from Pyrausta aurata, assembly GCA_963584085.1. Classification (NCBI taxonomy): domain Eukaryota; kingdom Metazoa; phylum Arthropoda; class Insecta; order Lepidoptera; family Crambidae; genus Pyrausta; species Pyrausta aurata. The sequence goes on from OY757276.1 coordinate 8,281,258, forward strand.
TATAGAGTGGTGAATGTGTTCCTCTTAATATTTTGTGTAGCAGTAAACGTTCTGTACTTGATCATACAAGTGTCTTATTTTCCTCGCCCGATAATCTACGCCTCACAGCCTGTTCAGCCATAGAATACCTGATTGTAGAACCTCTGAAGACCTGATAACGGCGCCAGAGCGCCATTCCGGTAGGAGGAGCCGTTATATTTTTTAAAGATACGAAAACACGATTTTTGTCTCAGCGTTTACCGAGCGCAATCTAGGCATCAATTCGCGTATCTATCGTTCGTTATCTATGACACATCGTGTGCTTAGAGTCAGAAGCATTGAAAGGTGACACCACGCTCTCAGAATAGCTATAGATAGTGCCATCCACGAAGGCGCGCCCCTCCACTCATCCAAATTGTTTATAGTACATGTGTGCAAGCTTTTTCCAACATTTGAATTGAATTTCGAACATCATAATGACTTATGAATGACAAGCACACTGCAAAAAATACACTCAAAGGGAAAGATGCTCAACTTAGATATAGGTTTAAGTGGGTATGGTTAGCTACTAAACGAGTAATATATTTTTTTAAATTGCACCAGTAACATTTTTACTATTGACGTAAACGAAATATATAAGAACGTTTTATAACATTTAAAAAATATTTAAAAGTGTCTTTATAAGAGAAATATAGGTCCACCGGGACATCATACGCGTGAATTGTTTTTTCTGCAATTTTAAAAAAAATATTACTCGTTTAGTAGCTAACCATACCCACTTAAACCTATATCTAAGTTGAGCATCTTTCCCTTTGAGTGTATACTTGCAGTGTGCTTGTCATTCATAAGTCATTATGAATTATGATGTTCGAAATTCAATTCAAATGTTGGAAAAAAGCTTGCACACATGTACTATAATCGATTTGGACGAGTGGAGGGGCGCGCCTTCGTGGATGGCACTATCTATATACAGGATGTGACCGGTAATAGGAGCAAAAATTAAAATGCAGGCCCTTTAAGTGACGAGCAATCAATATTAAATGGTTTTAATTTTTTAAATTGAAAAAAAATATATATATTGTTATTTTCTAACAAAATAAATCGAACCAGCAATGTATTGCAAACAAATAAGTTCAGTCATTTACTACAACGAGTTAGCGGTTTTTATATACATTGACTATATAATATTGATTTATAACTTTGGATTACTATATCTTTTAGTTAAAGCATTTTGGAACACTATGACCAGTTCAAGGTAACTACGAATACTCTGTAGAATCATTGATTAATTTTTTGCTCCTATTTCAGGCCTCACGCTGTATATGTCAATTGTTCTCTCGTATAATAGTACCACTGATGCACAACTCAATGACGACACAATTAGCGGAATTGAGTTCCTGGTGTTTGACAAATAAGGGTTCCCTCTATCTGGCAGAATCTTTTTGCTCCGAAAGTCACTTGGCATAACACACTTGGCATAATTTTCTTTAGTCGAATATTATTCCGGCAGAATTTTCTATTAGCATAATCACTATTCAGTGATAAGGTTAGAAATGCCCCGGTCAGTGCAGCAGAGGTGAGCTTGTTGTGAGCATATGAGCATGAGCAGTACTTCAGTCGCGTGACAAGAGCGTTGCAGTAATATGAGCGATTTTGTTGCACCAAGTATTTAAAAAATACTCATTGATGACTGTGCACGCACATTACTAACAAAATTGCTACCTTAGCACGCAATGTATCGCATCCAATTTGCTTGGTTCGCTTGCGTACACAACGATAGGGATGTAGCTCACGGCATAGTAAAAATATCGATAAATGGTAATTTCCATACTGATGTTTTAGGAGATTAAAACATGATTAATTAGTTAAAATAAATATTGTTTAGTATTTATTTATAACAAACTAGCGCCCTCCCGCGACTTCGTTCGCGCGTCTAAGTTTTACCGTTCCCATAAATCATAGATTTTTTATAAGCCCATACGCATTACTACTTCTATAGTCTTCCCCTATAAATATGCTATCTCAAAATGTATCTGACATATTTTATAACCAGATTACCAGACTAATAGTTTCTGATATAAGCGCGTTCAAACAAACAAACAAAAAGATCCAGCTTTTTAATTAGTATACTAATATATTATAGATAAATGTTATATGCATTTTACGTCCTTTGACACAACACGTAGACCTGACTTAAATCAGGTCTGATTTTTTTCTTATTTTCTTCTACAACACTAGAGCGTGGATGTCCACCGGCAATATGACCTTCTGAAGATTGCAAGATTGCATTGGACACAGTAGACCGCTTGCGACCGGTCGCTGTGGAAAACTGTGGGGTCTATATAAATAACTATTCTGTTGAAACAAAAAATATATTAATAAGCTCTCTTCTTGAGAGCAACATCAATCACAAACATGTGTCAAAACATTGCGTTTTCAGACATGTCAAATTATTGTCAAAAATAAAATATAAAATATGTTAATATTAAATTATTTTAATCAAATTATTAATGTTAAGCAATACGTAAAAGTATTAATTTTCTCTATTTCAAGTAAAGTATAGCAATACATTTTTTTTTCTTATTGTTTTCTATCGAAAGATAATTGTACAACCCTTTGATGCGATCAAATGTGCCGTAAAATTATACAAATACGCAAAACTGAAATTTTATGTTTTTTTTTTTCAATTCATATTGAAAAAATACATTACACCGGTAATTGAAGTTATCGATATCGATCGACCTGAAATATCGACTTTTACCACAACGTAGTATTTGACATTTAAAGAATGAACGTAGCGGAATGATGATTGATGGTTCCACTGCTAGCAGCTCTGTGATTGGTAGTTGGTTTTACGTACTAATCACATCAATCACAGAGCTCCCAGCGGAAAGTGTGATTGGTTTGCGATATTGATGCGTTGATTCATTGATTGGTGCTTTTGGCACTGCAGCAACAACGCTTCAACGCCCACCGGCGACACTGGTTCTCATACAAACGAACTGTCAGAACGTTTCTAACCTTATTTATCTATTCAGTGAGCATAATTATTGTTTGGTCGAATATTTATATGCCCGAATTTACAATGGCATACTTTTAAGATAGCAGAAATTTATAAGGCATAATTACCTTTGGCAAAATTTTACTTTGCATACTCTCGCTAAGCATAATGTTTATTAAGTACGATGTTTATTTGGCATAATTTGACTAGGCATACTATGGAGAAAGCAGAATTTTGTTTAGAATAATTTGCATATTGCTATTTCTTTTAAGTAGTTTTACCCTCAAATTGAATTAAAAAGTAATTAAGTTGTGGTACAAAAGTTAGTGCCAGAAACGAATCGGTGCAAAACCGACTCCACGCAGTCTTGTTTGCCCCACCCCTAGAGTGTAATTCAAAATCGCGTAGGCGCGGAGGGGCGAGGCAGCCCGCGAGCTGAGGAGCAGGTGGTGAGCGAAAACCATCTGCGACGATAAGCTCGCGTGGGACTGCCAGAGCCCCGCAGCGGCGGAGCGGTGACAGAAACCATGCATGTTGCATGCTTGCTTGCTGCATGTTTTGCTTGCTTGCTTGCTTGCTTGCTTGCATGCTGCATGCTTTGCTTGCTTGCTTGCATGCTGCATACTTGCTTCCATGCTGAATGCTTGCTTGCATGCTGCATGTTTGAATTGCCATGCATGTTATATGTTAGTGTCTGTGAAAGAGCGGGATCCCCTAACACAAGCGCTTAGCTTAAAAGGGGTTCCTATAACCTTGTAATGTTGATGCTGTGAGTACTAATAAAGAATTTTGAAGAATTTTGAAGAATTTTGAAGAATTTGAAGTGTTGCTGAGATAGAACTACTTGGGATACACAGAGAAATAAAAACCATATGATAGTTCTGCCTTGTAATGATTTTCAATATGAAAAATATGCCAAAAGACGATTCGGATTGTGAACTTTCTGCGATAGGATGATTCTGCCTATTAATGACTATATATTCGAATTGTATGCCACTAGACGATTCTATCTGTGAACTTTCTGCGTTAGGATGATTCTGATTTAAGACTATTATGAATATTAAATTTCTGCCTAAAGATGATTCTAGCTTACACGATTATGCGTTTTGAACGTCTGATATGAGTGAATGCTATTTGATGTTCTGCGAAAGAAAGTTTATGCTATTTGATGATATGCCAAATAAAATTATGACAATAAAAATTCTGCGAAACAAGGTAGACCCGACAGACAGAAGCTGTGTCGTAACTTCCACCACTGTTTTGACTAAAACTTTGTGCGTCTTCTTTTTTAATTAGCTTTACATTTATTTATTTTTTCATTTCCAGATTACACGTGCCACTTACAGTTTCTACACTGTGATGAAAGCTACCTAGATAGATCTTATAGAAAGAAGTTTTTTTTTATGAGTGACACTGAAAAATGATTTTTTGATAAATACTTAGTATTCATCTCAATTTTTTATTATTATTCTTGCTTTTTTTAGCTATAATAAGAGATTTTAAATATTACATAATAAAAATAACACAACGAACAGAATACCATTGCAGAAAAACTATTAAAATACTTACCTCAGATCTCAAAGAAGAAATTAAACGTATGTGGCGAATTACAGAGGTCACCATAGTATCTACAGTCCTTTCAACTACTGGCATAATACCAATACAGCTGCATCAATCCCTTCTAACACTAAACCTTTCAAAGTTCACTTACATACAACTTCAAAAAGCAGTTATACGTAATACTTGTAGAATTGTAAGAAAGTTTCTACAACAGGAATCCACTGCACATCCACACAATACTACAGACCATACGCGTTTTGACCTTACCCTCCCAAGTATACCCTCACAAGCAACACAAACCATGTTCATTCATAACTGACATATACAGCATACTCCAGCAATATCTTAATGAAACGTTTTAAATGTAGAGACAGCACTTGGCTTAGGCCCGTGTTGCCTTGAAATACCAGAGCAATCTGAGCAGTGAAATAAAAAAAATATAATAATAATAATATTACATTACATAATAAATAATATTACAGAATATTACATACTTGGTTATAAGCACGCATTTTACCTCGTATGTTTCTTATTTAATTCTATAGATACGTATATTACACGTGGTGGGATGCGTTACTATGTATAGGCATAAGTTCATGTTTGAGTAATTCTTTCTAACACATTTGTTTGTTATCCCAAAAAAAAAATTCAATTCAGATACAAATAAACTAATTTCACAAATATAATGCGTTTCAATCACATTAATAGACTTAATTAGTTAATAGAGCTATGTATTTATTTGGTGGCCAATATTTATATTTATTTGAGCAGCAAATTGTGTGTTTACGACGTAGATCATGACTCAATATCGATATATCGATACTGAATCTATACTAATATTATAAAGCTCAAGAGTTTGTTTGTTTGTTTGTTTGTTTGTTTGTTTGTTTGTTTGTACGCGCTAATCTCCGAAACTACTGGTTCGAATTGAATAATTCTTTTTGTGTTGGATAGTCCAGTTATCGAGGAAGGCTATAGGCTATATAACATCACGCTACGACCAATAGGAGCAAAGATATAGTGGTAAATGTGTAAAAAACGGGAGAAAGAAGTCACTATTCCACGCGGACGAAGTCGCTGGCAAAAGCTAGTTATCTATATAGTGCACATCACAATAGGAACTGACTGAATTATCCTGCGAATTTACGTGGTTCCACCGAAAATAATATTATTTTCAACACCCAGCAAACTTTTTATTTATTCACGTAACTTTTGATGGGAAATTAGAGTTTATTAATTTAACTGTTAAACAATTACAGTTCAATCATTGATTGCGTTAACAATCGTTAAAAAAACTGTTCTGAGGTTCCTTTTTTCGTTGCCTTTGCCTATTTCCCAATAATAAGATCCATGTAGAAGCGTGCCAATTAATAGCACTTAAACAGTAAGAGGTAATCCTATATAAACACTAGCTTTTGCCCGCGACTTCGTCCGCGTGGAATAGTGACTTCTTTCTCCCGTTTGTTACACATTTACCAATATATCTTTGCTCCTACTGGTCGTAGCGTGATGTTATATAGCCTATAGCCTTCCTCGATAACTGGACTATCCAACACAAAAAGAATAATTAAATTTGAACCAGTAGTTTCGGAAATTAGCGCGTTCAAACAAACAAACAAACTCTTCAGCTTTATAATATTAGTATAGATTCAAATATAACCTCGAAGACCACCATAAACAATCAGTGAACAAATCAAATAACCTTTTCTCCAAACGCAAGAGCATTTGAAAAGAGTCGCTCAAGCATAATGGCATCTGTAAGAACTCAAACGCTTTAAAAGTGCCCGACTGCATTTCCTGGCTGCATACATCTGGTCTTGTTTCTTCATAAAAACTTCATGGAACTCTGCTGATAGATAAAAACGCCACTGGATTGCCTGAAAGAGAACAGCTAGCACATCCAGCAATAAAAAAAATATAATAATAATAGTCCCCCTAGCCGATTTCGACTACGGTGGCCAGTCACAACGACTATAGGTCGACCGCAAAAGTGAGACGTTTCTGACGTCACTTTTGTCGCTTTTATTTTCATTTCCCTCCCAATTAATATACCCCTTATCATTGCTATAAATTAAACGATCTTTTGTTTACCTTGAAGAAGAACATTTAATTCATAATAAAAAATATGGAGTCCATTATTCAGGAGAAAAATACAACAAAAGTCAGAGACGTCTCAGTTTCGCGGTTTACCTATAACCGACTGCACGGGACATATTATAGTGCACAAGTGTGTGCGCAATCACAGGTGCATTCTCTATTCCCTTCACACTCATAGCCCGACCGTACAGCAAACTGACACGACCGGAGAGAGATCAGGCGCAGGACCAACGGATTTACGTGCTTTCCATGGCACGGGGGTGAAACACCGCCAACTTCCGAACTCCGGGCTACCCTGAGAATTTCTGAACAGAAAAACTCCGGTACATTTTCTTGGCCCGACCCGGGAATTGAACCTAGGACCTCCGGCGCAACCGTCGCTTTAAAATGCGACCCTCTCACCGCTGCGCCACCGAGGCAGTTAAAAATAAAAAATAAGAAGTAGCTTACATGTAGTAGTATTAAACACTGCTTCATCTGCGACCATAAATCATTCACGCAGTAGGGAGTGAACCGTGCGCGCACTAGTTTATCGATAACTGTTCAGTGTACAGTGCTAGCGTTGTAAGTCTACCGTAGTCTACCAAAACGCACGGTAGCCTACCGGCAGGCTACGGTATACTACGGAATACTAGGTAGCGTATACTAGGTATACTACGGAATACTAGGTACCGGCAGGCTACGGAATAGCGATAACGTTTATTATGGAATTTGCAAGATATTACAATAAATCAAGGTTAAAGCACGGTTATTTACTAAACAAGTTTTGCGTCCAGTTGTAAGTAGTATTTTATGCATACCAGCTTCGTCCGCAGCTTGTGAAAGAAACTAGAGCACATTCGAAAAAGTACCAAATGTGACATACCAAGTTTCGCAATCGTTTTAGGTGGAAAGAAAATCCTGTTTTACTTCTTGTATAACTTTATGGCGGTTACTATTTCTATCAAAAATCATTATTGTAACTAAAAATAAGTAATAATCTCTGTTTTAGTAAAAATACCATGATTTGTTTCAAATTCCGATTAAATAACATTTATTTCGAACAAGAATTAATTCGTAATACAATTAAATAAAATCTACGAAAGCTACCGCATCCTATCGTAGTATTCCGAAGTCTACCGGTAGGCTACTGCATACTTCGGTAGGCTACCTTGGACTTACAACTCTATACAGTGCAACACTAGCTTCCCCATAAGGCCTGTTGTGATTAGTCGTAGTCCCACGTTTTATAGAGGAAGCGAGTGTTTAATTCTACTATAGACAACTAAAATCTGTGTATATTGCGTTACCATTCTAATTTGCATGCGGTCATCGGCGTCTTTGCCCGTCGATGATGTCACCTATCTACAATTACGTTATGTTTATATCAAAACCCATTATTTAGCCGCTCTGAGAATGCTTTTTTGACTAATTTTTGCCACTAAATGTATAGAAAGGGTTTAAAATGTCTGACTTTGACAATTTTGCTATACATTTTATGTCAAAACTGAAAACGTTAAAATATGATACGCTAAAGTCATTCGTAACTTGTGGTGATAAGAATATTATACGGTGGGACGTGGGCTGCCGTTTCTTGATGTGCTATTTCCTTAGGCAGCACATACGGTGAATTGGATTCTTTGCCGGACAGTCTACTTGAAAATAGATGTGACCGTATACTGTGGTACAAAAATTGTGGCAACAATAATATTTTAAAACAGTAAAGACCGTGTTAGGAACATGACACCATGCCCACTAGACCGTTCTGTCACCGACCAAAACCGTCTCGCGTGACATGCACTAAGCGTGTCACGCGCATTGGAAAATACTTTCTCGCTCGCTCTTGTTTTCGCTTCATATACCTGACTCCATAAAATTATCCACTCTACTGTCGATGCGCCAGATCTCTTATCGTCAACTAGCTTTTGCCCGCGACTTCGTCCGCGTGGAAAAATGACTTCTTTCTCCCGTTTTTTACACATTTACCACTATATCTTTGCTCCTATTGCTCGTAGTGTGATGTTATATAGCCTATAGCCTTCCTCGATAGCTGAACTATCCAACACAAAAAGAATTATTCAATTCGAACCAGTAGTTTCGGAGATTAGCGCGTTCAAACAAACAAACAAACAAACAAACTCTTCAGCTTTTATAATATTAGTATAGATTAATACACTCGACATAGATCCAGGAACCCTAATATGTTTGACATTCAAGTGTATTAAAATAACAGATCCTTTTACAACCCGTTAGTCAGAATGTGCCGCACGTATAACGAGCTGATCCGAGGTGGCAAAGACATAGATGCTTTCAACATCAGTTTCTCTACTTACAAAAAAGCTATATCCAACACCCTGAAGGGTGAAGGTCATGCGTGGACCTGATGTCATACAGTTTTCAACACACTTTTATCATTGATAGTTGTTTAGATTTAATTATACTATAGCGTAAAATAAAAAATCATGTTGTGTATACTTTTCATGGGCTATGGTCCAGCTATGTATTTTAGTTGTAATTTTATATAAGTTAAGCATAGCATAGACCATATCCTGTTTGTATACCTAAGTAAAAGAGCTGAATGGGGACCATTTTGGTTCCACATCGTAATTGTAGGTATTTTTTTTGTTTTGTAATTTAAGTTAATGTCTTCACATGGTTTTACTTTTGATTTTCTATTATGTTTGTAATTTGATGTGATGTGTACCAAATAAAAATGTTTTCTTTCTTTCTAAAATTAACAAATAAATAACGGTGAGACAGAACGATGTCAATCCGTTCAGTGGGCAAGGTAGAGCGTATTTTGTCGCTTTTCGCATGTTGATGTTGATTTTGCGTCACACGTCATCACATATTTTACGTTGCGTTGGGAAAAGACCTTCAATTTTAATTTATTTTACAGTAAATTGCGATATAGCTACGGATGTAGATAGCAGTTTCAAGTGTCACCCAAGTAGGAGCCAATTACTTATACTGGGTGGCGCAAAAGTACTGGCACTAAAGACGCGCGAAAATAATACTTAATTAATACTTTTGTAGATGTTATAGCTGAACCAAATAGGGTCTTTACTTTTGCGCCACCCGTTACAAAAAGCCATTTTTGAATTATTTACAATGTGTCAGTGCTGAATGCTTTACCACGGCTGTGGTCGACGGCAAATTGACAACATGTCAACAGTGCACTGGCGGCTAGTTGCTAGCCTATCATAGTCACAATAAGAATAGGAGACATGTTTCGGCCCTTTCAGGGCACATTTATTTTTATTTTTTTCACTGTATGACGTTTATAAGTGTCATTTCATGACCTAAATTGAAATAAAGATTTTGAATTTGAATTTGAATACTTATCGGGATTTAATGCAACTTTAACTTAAGTAAAGTTAAGGTCTTTACTTTCCTAACGTTACCTATTATTATTTAATTTTTAATTAATTTTAAACATACAAACTATCGTCTCAGATGGTAACCTATTGTGATAGCGAAGTGACAGGAGAAAGAGCCTTAAAAAAAAAACAAGTAAAATACTTAAAAAAAATTGAAATTGAAAAACATTTATTGCCAAGAAAAAAGATTACACAGTGAATAACATTACATTTTCATAATCTAATCTTAACTTAATTTAAAAACAATACAACAGTAACAGTAAAGTACCTTAAATAACTGTTGATATTTACCTTTCATACAAGTGAAAGTGGCACAAAATCTCGAATTTGAGAATAAAAATACAACAAAGTTCAAAATCTATTGTCACAACTTATACTGAGCGGGGTCCTTTTTGGCACACCTTGAGGCTTTGTGTTTTTGTTCCGTCATTTTTTTTTAAAATTTTATTAATTTATTTTGATATCTTTGTTTTTTATTTTTATTTTTTGTGTGTGTCAAATAAATAATCATTTTATTCTATTCTATTCTAACCTATCAGTATAGTCTCTACATTTCGTGTACCCCATAACAAAGAGGTGGTCCTGGAATGTGGCCAAGCTAACTAGCCTGGTCGTGGCCATCTAATGTCCAGCCAATTGTCTCGCTTCTACCCCCGTTAACTTCAAACTGAACTCTATTACCTACTACATAGAGTCGAGATATGTAAGGTTCGTTCACAAGATTGCACGGCGAAGGTTATGCCCCGTTTCCCATAAGGTTTTTGGGTTCAAGTATTTTTCTACATACAATTTTAAGTGGTTTGGAAGAGAGTTGAATTGGATTGTGTCTGATAGCTTTATACAGTTTAAAAGAAAAACGTAATGGAGTTGTACATACAGATTTAATTATTGTATAAAATATTCCACTTTCTCAAAATGTATAAGTAGGACGTCCACCGAAAAGATGGACAGACGACCATGTAAAGATCGCAGGATCACACTGGATGCAGATCGCTTGTAAACCTCTGCATGTGGGGTATCTATAGACTCTTACTAATCTGTGGTTAATAGATAGGTATTTTAAAATGATGTTGAGGTTTCTAAAATATTTTTTTCTAAAAGTCTAAGGTTTGAGATATAGACGCTTCCATGGCGTTTACCCCCATCTTACTTTACACAGAAAGTGAATTTTTTTAAAAATAAATATAATGTAGATCTCAACAAAAATTTTGAATAAATATTAAAGTTATTTTTGCTGTCAAAAACATTGTGATATTTTCGTTAGGTGGAAATAAGTGGACCCTGAATTCAGTTAAAAACCCTCAGTGCGCGGTTCCGAATCGCACTTAGCTGTTTTTTTATTATTAAAAAAATAAGAATATGCAATTAATTTAAACGTCTCAAAATAAATTATGCAAGAACGTATGCATTACCCTTTACATTGTTATTACAGCAAATTGCTCGTTCTCACGATGCAGATGGTTGGCTTTGATCAGGAGGCCAATTCTCATGCAGTCGTATACGAAAAAAGTTCACCGATCGAATTTTTAGGGTTCCGTAGCCGAATGGCAAAAAACGGAACCCTTATAGTTTCGTCAAGTCTGTCTGTCTGTCTGTCTGTCTGTCTGTCTGTCTGTCTGTCTGTCTGTCTGTCTGTCTGTCTGTCTGTCCGTCCGTATGTCACAGCCACTTTATTCTGAAACTATTAGCATCACACACCTGAAACTTGGTAGGTAGGTGTATCTTGTTCACCGCTTACCGATTCAGATACAAAAAGTAAGAAAAAATTATATTTAAGGGGGGGCTCCCATACATGAAACTAAAACCTAAAAATTTTTTTTTACTCAAACCTATGCATGTGTCTATGGATAGGTCTTTGAAAATGATGTTGAGGTTTCTAAAACCATTTTTTCTAAAAGTCTAAGGTTTGAGATATAGACGCTTCCAAAGTGGTAAAATGGGCGTCCCCCCCCCATCTAACTTTTGAACTAAGAAAGTGAAAATTTTGAAAAAAAATTATGATGTAGATCTCAACAAAAACTTGCAACGAAAATTGGTTTGAAGGAGATCGAACCAGTAGTTTTTGAGATATTGCACATTTTTATCAACCGCAAATATAACTTTGTTTTTCATACAAACACTATGAAAAACAAAGTTATTTTTGCTGTCGCAATATATTGTGATGTTTTCGTTTAGTGACAGTAAGTGGACCCTGAATTCAGTTAAGGGTGGCACGGAACCCTCAGTGCGCGGGTCCGACACGCACTTAACCGGTTTTTGCTTTATTCGTGTGTGATTCGGGTCACGGTTTCTGTGAATTTTGATTTCTTTCGCGCGGTAGTTTTTTTACGTGGATATATTACTTTTTTTTTCAAGGTAAAACAGTGGTACTCGTAATCGAACTACCACGCGAAATAAGTTCGATCATGCGAGAATCGGCCTCCAGATATGAAAGAGTTTAGGTTTTCCCCCTTGCTTGTGGAACTCTAATATATACGGACATAGGTAATACTTCAGATAATAGTTGTAATTATAAAATAAATGTCTACTTTATTTTCTGTTTCATTTTTCTACATTTAATTCGCACGGTCAGAAGTTGTCACGGTCACCTGAAGAGTAAAAGTCAAAATTATGGAATATTACAGTTCAATTGAGAAGTTAAGGTACAAATTTTTGGTTTGGACTGGATTCCTTAAGTTAAACACAGACAATTACTACCAACGTGTTTGTCATAATATTTATAGAGTCATCATTAGAATATTTTTAGTTGTGCATACTGTACAGCATGCCTTATTTGCTTTTAATGTAAGTATCAACATCTTAATGTGTGATTACTTATTACCACTGACAGTACAAAACAAAGTAACTGTCTCGGTGGTGCAGCGGTGAGAGGGTCGCATTTTAAAGCGACGGCTGCGCCGGAGGTCCCAGGTTCAATTCCCGGGTCGGGCCAAAAATATGTACCGGAGTTTTTCTGTTCAGAAATTCTTAGGGTAGCCCGGAGTTTGGAAGTTGGCGGTGTTTCACCCCCGTGCCTCGGAAGGCACGTAAAGTCGTTGGTCCTGCGCCTGATCTCTCTCCGATCGTGTCAGATTGCTGTCCCATCGAGCTATGAGAGTGAAAGGAATAGAGAGTGCACCTGTGTTTGCGCACACACTTGTGCACTATATGCACTATAATATGTCCCGCGCAGTCGGTTAGTCGTTTTGACTGGCCACCGTAGTCGAAATCGGCTAGGGGGACTATTATTATTATTATTACAAAACAAAGTCCTACACTGCGTCTGTTTATGCCCGAACAACTTATAATTACATGACGGAATTTAATGCAGTTTAAATAAATAGATACTCGTAGGTTACACTTGGACATTAAGGTTGTTTACACATAATTTACTTTTATACAGGGTGACTTTGAAAACATTGACAATATTTTAAACTAGGAACCTACTCATGATTTCTAGTCTCTTCCACATATTAAAATGAAAATCAATGATCTTATTTTTTTTAATATTAAAAAACTGTTATTTCACTCTTGCTATCTGATACCTCTGGGTATATCATCAAATAAAATAATGGGATATTGATCTCGGATAAATATTTTTTTTTATTGAATGGGACTCTTATTTTTCAAATCAATATTTTCAATCATTTATTTACTGAGAAAGGAGACGGACGACCCACCATACATTGGTTGGGTTACATAATGAGAAAATTTACGGAGTAAGTAGTTAGAATGTTTTCAAGACACAGTCTTGATAGCTCAGCGGTTTTGGAACTCGGATCTCAGAAAATCGTCCCAGTACATGTTTTTTTTTTTGTTTTTAACAGTGTCTTGAACTGTTTTATTAGCAAAATAGAAAGCAAACGAGCGAAGTCGGTCATCCAGATTAACCTTTATAATTTCTGGTACCGAAACTTTAAGTGGAGGAACATACAGGACAATATAAATCAGGAACCGAAATTGTTATTTGCAATAAATAGACACGCTAGTATTAAGCGTATACAGGGTGTAACAAAAGGCCTAAACTGTATATTTATAATATTCTTACAGAAAAATATGTCTCCTGCTAAATCTAACTCCGATGCGATTCTGAATTTTCTAGCCGTGGTCATATCGTTAACTAATTGTAATTTGTTGGTAAAAACAATCTCATTAAGCTTTCACGACGAAAATATAGACGAAATTCACACAATATTGAAAGGTGAGAAATTAAGAAAAAGTTATTACAATTCACTTTTTTTTTCTCTTAGAACACCCAACCACAGATTAATAAGAGTATGTCTAAATGACCCCTACATTGCGAGCAGCATGCTCTATGAACTCCTAGGCGGACGCCCGATTTTGTTGCCCAATTCATCGTTTGGCTACACAAAAAAAAACTCTATTGCAAGCATAAATTGCACTTGTAAAAGCAACTGTGAGTACTGTGACTCTGTGACAGATGACTAATTGAACCCCGCGTCTTACGCTATCCGGGCGTATGCCTATACCACTCGGCCACCGTCATATTAACAAGCCTGTTGAATTTTGCAAGTGCTTTTTAACGCGTAGGCTGCATGTCATCATCAATGTTGAGAGATTGCTCTCACAATATCCGAAGGAAAATATTTTTACAAATATTTAAACAATCAGTTAAGATGATGAAAGCCAATTTATAGTTTATTTTTGTTTTTATAGTGTTTTGTCACCATACAAACTTAATAACATAAATTGCACTTGTAAAAAATTCTAAAACTCTATTGCAAGCATTAATTAACTTGTACCCACGTTAGCGTCACTGTTTTAATATTTTTAATATTTTTAATGTTGTAATTGTATGTATGTTAGTCTTTAAGGTATTTATTGTATGGGCCCAAGTTGCCTGAAATAAATGATGATTAAATTAAACTGTCGTTAGGGCCCTCTGCGTCTTAACGACGAAACCCTCCGTCGCTGACGTCTATTACATTATCCTAAGAATACCTTTTAAGGACCATTCAAACCATAAAATTAATATTCCTATCGGAAGAGAAGGACAAGCAAAAGCTGTCAAACGAAACCAATTTCGAATGGCAGTAACTAACTATAGTGAGTAGTAGTAGTAACTTAAAATGAGATAAACTTTCGTCCAGGTGATTTATACCTATCTTCCTAGGTTAAACATGTTAGTTTACTGCATGATAAACAGTCGACACAAAATATCGAACATGCAGCCCTAGTGTAAAACGCAAAATTATATATTTGCACAAAATATTCGTTAATATTTAATGCATTATTACTTTTTAAATAAACGTTTATATAAAGAATTAGCAAACTGCGTACTTTAAATTTAAAGCAAATTGGCTAATACAAATTGTAAATTAAAAGGCTTTGATTTGGACAAATTTACCTCCTAAATGAAAAGTTATTAGGGTTATTTTGCTGTAATTAACAATAATCCATCACCGATCATATCACCATTTTCCAGAAGCACATTTACTCTAAAATATACACAATTTCACTTGAAATTATAAAAAATCACATGTAAGTAATTTTCAGCGAGCCTCTATGGGGCGCCGAACTGTTTCACAGCCGCAAAAATGGTTCTGCTACATTGCATCTCGCATCTCTTTTTATCGCAAAGCTTTCTCCTACGCACATCTCGCTCTTGTCGTTATATTCCAAAAGGGATAATATTTATATGTTTCAAACACAAACATGCCCCGTTCCTCCCGCTTACGTTCACCCACCCCCGTTCGTCCATTTCATGTCAAAACAGTTTACTTTTGCATACTTTTCTTTCCGCACAGTGACAGTGACAGGTCCATTCTTACAGAAAACAAGTGCGACACTGACCTTCTAGCTAGGTGACAGTGACAGGGGGCGCTAGCATTTAATCAGGCAGGGGACGGATCAGTTTTTTATGCAAGAGTTTAAGGGGAGATAGGCGGTCGCTAGCGACTACGTGAAAAAAGTCTATGAAAAATTGCACAGCGCCACATGCAGAAATAAAAAAAATTACGTCGTCGCTAGCGAGTAAAACCGCACATAAACTAATGATAACGGTACCGAAAGAAGTATGGAAACGCCGCCTTCATCAGAAGCGTCGATATCGTTATTATTGTCGTCCAAAGAAGAGTAGTCATTACGTTGTTTCACAACGTCGTGTCGGCATTTTTTCGACTCCTCAAGCCTCACTGAAACTTTCATGTGATTTTTTATATTGTGTATATTTAAGAGAAATTGTGCTTCTGAAACATGGGTACTTGATCGGTGATTGATTATTTTTCATTACAGCAAAATAACCCTTACAACTTCTTATTTAAGAGGTAAATTAGTCCAAATCGAAGCTTCTCAATTTACGATTTATATTTGCAATTTATTTACGATTTATACTATTATTATAATTATTATTATTTGCAAATCCGGTTCAAATTTAAAGTACGAAGTTTGCTTATTCTTTTCTATAAACGTTAACGTTTTGTAGAAAGTTAAGACAAAATAACATTTAATGCATGTTTACGAATATTTTGTGCAAATAAATAATTTTTCGTTTTACACTAAGGCTGCATGTTCGATATTTTATGTCGACTGTTTATCATGCGATAAACTAATATAATTAACCTAGGAAGATAAGTATAAATCACCTGGACGAAAGGTTATCTCATTTTAAGTTACTAATGTAACTTACTAAAATTAGTTATTGTCATCCGAAATCGGTTTCGTTTGACAGCTTTTACTTGTTCTTCTATTCCGTTAGGAATACTAATTTTATGGTACACGCTATGTTGCTAGTTAATATATCTCACAACCAAATAACTGAATTTGTCGTTGTCTTGTCAATTCAATTTTCTAGACCCAATGTTTCGCGGAAATAGCAAGAACGACAGACAACTTTTACAGAAGCAAGAGCAGCAGATGAGTTTATTCCTTAAAGTGTGTTTTTTTTCCCTGACCGTTAATATTTTGATGTTCATTGGTATAATTATTGCGTACAGAGTCAAAGAACCAAATATAAAGATGTCATACTATCCATTTCAAGTAAACACTTGGCCTAGGTAAGTATAATAAAATTGTTCTTGGTATTATGCCACTCTGGTGCACTCTATTCATGCCTGGAACTATGCCACTCTGGTGCACTCTAATTCATGCCTAATAAATACAATTCATTTTCTAGGTTCCTTTTAACTTTGTTATGGGAAACGGGCATAACAAGTATCTGGTTTTGTTATGCTAATTTCGCACTGGATTATAGCGTGACCAGCTACTTCATCAGATCGTTTACACAATTAAAAATAATAAATTATCGTCTGGAACACTTGTTCGATGATGTCCCAGATATTCCTTCTAACCGATTTCAATACAAAGACGTCTTGGATCCAGGCGTTATTGAGGGACTTACTCAATGCGTTATACACTATTCAAAAGTGTTCAGGTGGGTAAGATTTTTATAACTATGATGATAAGATAAGATAAGATAAGATATATTTATTTACTTAAACATGTGTACAGTACATAGTTTTTACAAACACAGTAGCAGAGATGTTAAAAACTTTTCATTGATATCAACATGTTTTACCGAAATTCGACATGTAAATATATAATGTCAAATTTTAGTATTAAATTAATTTTATGATTACATTATTTATTATTGCATGTAAAAAAAAATATATTTATTTGATTATAATATTATGGCAATTAACATTGATTAATACATTATTTATTATTTTATGTCAAAATGACACGCTTTTTTATTGTTCTTCTGCTGACACCTTGACAACTTTCGGAAAAGTATTATATTAAAAAAAGCTTCGATGAAGAAATCTTATTCTTCATAGTAATATACGTAATATATTTTTTATAAATAAATAAATATAAATAGCTCAATTGGAAGCAATTGGATATGTAGTTCAATTGGAAGAGCGTTGGCCCGGTTAGCCAGAAGTTGTAGGTTCGGGTCCCGCTCGTGCGCATTTAAATTTTCGATTTCTTATTTATCTTTATGAATAAAATTTTTAAATAGTAACTATTTAGCTCTATTATAACGAAGTTTTGTTTATTGAAAATTTCAAATTTTAGGCACACGATAATATTTTATGTTGTTATGTATTCTTAAATAGATTGTACATTTATAACTATTTTAAAACATAAATACATATATTTATATAAATGTTGGTTTAAAAATGTAAATGATAATATTTAGACGTTTTTCAACTTATAACGCGTTTTTAGCTCGGTTTCGACGGATCGTACTATCAGTATCTACTCGTAGTTAAAAAAAACAGTTAAGCTGTGTTTCATTTCCATCTTTTTGATTTCCTAGATTGATTGAAAACGTAATGGAATGTTTTCAAGGGGGCATCGCGTTTCATTTAATAAATATTACGGCTACAATGGCTGTCTGCATCTACAAAATTTTTGATGTGAGTATAATATTTGAAAGACCTTGACGGAAGCTTTGCGAAAATCGAAATATTTTCAAAATTACAGTAGTAGTAGTTAAATTTGTCCGGGAAAGATAATGGAACAGAGCCATACAACCTTTTAACGAAGGACCAAGAAAGGAAGGATTATAGAAGGAATCGCTTGAAACACAATTTTTAGGTTTCCGTAGCCGAATGGCAAAAAACGGAACCCTTATAGTTTCGTCAAGTCTGTCTGTCTGTCTGTCGGTCCGTATGTCACAGCCACTTTATTCTGAAACTATAAGCATCACATAGCTGAAACTTAGTAGGTAGGTATATTTAGTTCACCGCTTTCCGATTCAGATACAAAAAGTAAGAAAAAATAATATTTATGGGCGGATTCCCATAATGAAACTAAAACCTAAAAATGTTTTTTTACTCAAACCTATGCGCGTCTATGGATAGGTCTTTTAAAATGATATTGAGGTTTCTTAAACCATTTTTTCTAAAAGTGTAAGGTTTGAGATAGAGACACTTCCAAAGTGGTAAAATGGGCATCCCCCTTTTGAACTAAGAAAGAGACAATTTTGAAAAATATATATGACTAGCTTTTGCCAGCGACTTCGTCCGCGTGGAATAGTGACTTCTTTCTCCCGTTTTTTACACATTTACCACTATATCTTTGCACCTATTGGTCGTAGAGTGATGTTATATAGCCTATAGCCTTCCTCGATAACTGGACTATCCAACACAAAAAGAATTATTCAATTCGAACCAGTAGTTTCGGAGATTAGCGCGTTCAAACAAACAAACAAACAAACAAACAAACAAACTCTTCAGCTTTATAATATTAGTATAGATGTAGATCTCAACAAAAACTTGCAACGAAAATTGGTTTGAAGTAGATTGAACCAGTTTTTATCAACCGTAAATATAACTTTGTCTTTCATACAAACACTATGAAAAACAAAGCGTTTTTTACTGTCACAAAATATTGTGATGTTTTCGTTAAGTGAAAGTAAATGGACCCTGAATTCAGTTAAGGGTGGCACGGAGCCCTCAGTGCGCGGGTCCGACACGCACTTAACCGGTTTTTTGACTTCGTAACTTTGTTTGAACTAGTTAAAAGGTTAACATCAATAGTTCCAGTCCGTATTTTTTTAAAGGTTTTTTACATGTTCAGGGTGACTTTGAAAACAATGGCAATATTATAAACTAAGAACCTAATAATGATTTATAGTCCCTTCTATTTGATCAAACCGAGAAAAATCAGTTTCACTCCAATTTCCGGGATTCTTTTAGGCGGAGTAAATTTATTGATACCTTTCTACTTCTCTTCACTTTTATATTATTTGTAAATTTTAGAAAATCTTAAACAAATTTATTAGTTTAATATGAAACATTCGCGGTTTCTGCAAATGATAGTTTATAACAATTTTCATTTTAATATGTGGAAGGGACTATGAATCATAAGTAGTTTCTACGTTCAAAATATTTCCAATGTTTTCAAAGTGTTTGATGAGAAAAACCTAAAAAATTTACCTTCAAACTCTTCCCCTCCTCTGGGCTTAACACGTTCCGGGACAGTGCCCGCCTACAGGCGTGAAAACAATAAAACATCTATTGTGTCTGGAGTAGTGTCCCGGAACGTGTTAAAAGGGCTACGGCCTGAGACTTTTGATATGATGACCTCCTTACTGATCCTTGAAATTTTCTTTATAAGGTTTAACGACACTTTATTAACTAGCCCATTCGTATGAGTCCTCCAAAAAGTATCTTCCGTTTTTCTTTGCTTTGCAAACATTTTAAACAAACTTTTTGTCACCGTGAAAATAATGTAAATAGATTATACTAGCCGCCCGGTCGCCCGCGGCTCCGCCCGCGTGGATGTCGGCTACCGCTGCAAAAAGCTACCGCTGCAAAAAGCTACCGCTGCAAAAAGCCTACCCAGGAAAGACACGGTCAGCAAACAAAATGATTCCCAGGTCAAATCACAGACACCGACACTAACATCGATTTCTATCCTAGTTAACTCTCCAAGAGATGGTGAGTCAATTAAAAAAAGCCCCATAAAATCGGTCCAGTAGATTCTGAGATTAGCTCGAACAAACAGACAGACAAAAAATTAAAAAAAAAAGTTTTGGTATCTATTACGTGTAAGAAGCCCCCTCAATGCATTTTTTTTAAAATATACAATGTACAGAATTCACCTACTTTACAGTTTTATTATATGTATAGATAAGCTAAATTGATTTAAAAGATCTGATTCTATTTCTTTTTCAGATGAATTATCTGACGCCTGAGTTTATGTTTCTGTTTACCCTCATGATGATCCTGCATTTACAAACCTTCTTGTTTTGTTTTTGCGGAGAATTAGTGAAGTCTGAAGTAAGTAATAGTCAGAAGCCATTTTCTGATAAACAAACAATATCCTCAGCGTTCTGCCAGTGCTGATATTGGTAATCCTGCCGCTGTTTGGACAGGGACGGCTTTTTCAACATATTTGCAGCTAACAACCATATATGTTTCAGTTTCCGCCACGTGTGACCCTACTATTAGCTAACATTAGAACGCGTGATCACTTACTCAATGGCCTTCAGCTCAGCCCTAGTTTAGCTTTGACTGGGCAATAAGAGGCAGGAAACACCCGGGTTTAAGTAGGAAATCATAACACTTTCTCCTCTAATTCGGAGTTTTTAGGGTTCCGTAGCCGAATGGCAAAAAACGGAACCCTTATAGTTTCGTCAAGTCTGTCTGTCTGTCTGTTTGTCTGTCTGTCTGTCTGTCTGTCCGTCCGTATGTCACAGCCACTTTATTCTGAAACTATAAGCATCACATAGCTGAAACTTGGTGAGTAGGTGCCTACTCACCAAGTTTCAGCTATGTGAAATAAGCGGAAAGATGCACATCTTGTTCACCGCTTTCCGATTCAGATACAAAAAGTTAGAAAAAATAATATTTAAGGGTATCCTATACATGAAACTAAAATAAATAAAAAAAATACTCAAACCTATACGTGTGGGGTGTCTATGGATAGGTCTTTAAAAATGATGTTGAGGTTCCTAAAACCATTTTTTCTAAAAGTGTAAGGTTTGAGATATAGACGCTTCCAAAGTGGTAAAATGGGCGTCCCCCCCCATCTAACTTTTGAACTAAGAAAGTGAAAATTTTGAAAAAAATATATGATGTAGATCTCAACAAAAACTTGCAACGAAAATTGGTTTGAAGGAAATATAACTTTGTCTTTCATACAAACACTATGAAAAACAAAGTTATTTTTGCTGTTACAATATATTGTGATGTTTTCGTTAAGTGAAAGTAAGTGGACCCTGAATTCAGTTAAGGGTGGCACGGAACCCTCAGTGCGCGGGTCCGACACGCACTTAACCGTTTTTTTTTAGAAACAATTATCCATCGAAAATAATTTAATTCTTTAATTTGATGATGATGATGAGGTAAGTAAAATGTGAACGCTGTGTTTGTAATTCAATCCCTAGGCCGCAAGATTTTATCCCCTAGATGATTTTTTGTGAATATATCTACTATCATGGAATGTTAGTTAATTTACTATCATGGAATGTTAGTTAATGAGTGCTTTCTTATCAGTGTGATTCAGAGGCAGACATAGACGGGATTGTGGGGGTTAGGGATATATGTGTAGTGTTTCTCGGAAAATTCAATCTATCGGAAATTTAACGTGGTGATGTGTAGGACACATAGCGAGAACTGATGGCCTATGAGGCCGAAAAGTTCTATATTGGAGATTCTTCGATCAAAGAGCAGTGTAGTAGCATAGAGAAAAAAGGCTGGTCGCTTGCAACCAGTCACTATGGAAATCCATTTTGGAGGTTTATATTGGTCAGTGGACGTCCAGTGATTGATAATGATGATGTGGTCTCAGCCAGTGAGATGATCGGTTTTCAGAGTGAGTTGTTGGCTACGTCGATTTACTTCAGCGACTGGACGGCGGCCTCGCCGCGGTTCCGCAGGATGATGCTGTTCGCCATGCTGCGGTGGGCGCGCCCCATCGAGCCGCAGGTGGTCGTGGTGCCTCTCTCCAGGGCCACCTTCGAATCGGTACGTAATTTACACTTGCCTACATAGGTTCAACATGGGTGCACACAATGGGTGTTTTCGTACCTACCTATATAAGGTTTAAAGGGCATAAACAGCAAAATAAACGATTAGAAATGTATGTATTTTTTATTTTATTTTATGCGCTAGTTTTATTAAGATGGATATTTTTTTAATATTTTAATTGTTTACTAACTGCTGCCCGCGACTTCGTTCGCGCAGACTCGATGAATATATAGGTACCAAAATTTTAGCTTTCAGGTGTGACGGATCTTGTTGTGTATTCTATCTCAAGTATTTATTACTTACAATATAGAATTCGACACTACACTATGAGAATACATCTCTGACTGCCTCGGTGGTCCAGTAATCAGTTGGTCGCTATCAAAGTGATCCCAGGTTTGAATCCCAGGTCCGGTGGTTTTGAACATTATTCAAAAACTGTCCGGTATGAGGAAGTCGTTGGTGACACACGTGTCTCGAAAAGCACGCGATCAAGCCATCAAGCCATCAAGCGCACCAGAGGCACAAGACTCTGCTACTGCGCTTGATTGACGTAGTCCCCTAGCCGATTTCGACTACGGTGGCCAGTCACAACGACTAACCGACTGCGCGGGACATATTATAGTATAACCAACTGGGGGGCATATTTTTAGTGATATGAAGGAAAGTCGGAAAATTTTTAAATCTAAGTTGAAGTGGTGTCAAAACCACCAGGAACAAATAGTATTGGACCTGATGGCAAAACATCACCACAATAAGGATTTCCCTAACTTTTGGAAGACCACAAACAAAATGAGTGCTAAGCCTGGTATCCCGGTTAGCGTCAGTGGTTTTTCTAGCCCCACTGATATTGCTAACATGTTTAAGGATTATTTCTCTGTGAAATCGCCTTTAGGGCCACCTAATCGAGTGGTAGGTGCGGGGACTCCCGGTCTGGCAATCTCAACCGTGATCACGGCCAAAGAAGTGAGGTTGGCCATTACTAAAATGATGAGAGGCAAATCGCCTGGTAGAGATGGGCTTAGCATTGAGCATTTGCGCCACGCTGGCGTTCATCTGCCCCGTGTGCTCGCGATGTTCTACAGTCTCTGCATCAATCACTCGTACCTGCCGCCTGGAATGATGGAGACTCTGGTGGTGCCTATTACCAAAAATAAAACGGGAGACGTGTCGGACAGGTCCAACTATAGGCCTATCTCTCTGGCCACTATCATGGCTAAGGTGCTTGACAGTGCGCTCAACTCAATATTAATCCAGCATATAAAACTCAATGACGCTCAGTTTGGGTTCCGGCCTGGGCTTTCAACCGAGACGGCTATTCTCAGTTTGAAGCACACTGTCAGGTACTACACCGATAGAAGCACACCTGTCTACGCTTGTTTTTTGGACCTGTCCAAAGCGTTCGATCTCGTGTCTTATGACTTGCTGTGGGACAGAATGCTAAGCACAGGTCTACCGCCAGAGGTAGTCCATCTATTCAGGTACTGGTACCTGAACCAAGTGAACCGCGTGAGGTGGAGGGGGGAGCTGTCGGAGCCATGCAGGCTGGAGTGCGGAGTAAGACAGGGTGGTTTGAGCTCGCCCTTAATTTTCAGCCTGTATGTAGATGGACTAATAGAGCGCCTAAGAAGCATGCCTGTCGGATGCTATGTTGATAGGGTTTGCATTAATAACATCAACTACGCTGACGACATGGCGCTGCTTGCCCCCTCGGTTGGTGCGCTCCGGGAGCTCCTCAAGACCTGCGGCCTCATTTATAATGTAAAAAAAGCCAGTACATGGTCTTCAAGGCTGGTACCAAGTGCCCATCTTTTATACCACCCATTATTTTAAATGGCGATGAAATGGACAGAGTTTCCCAATTTAAACACCTCGGGCACTGGGTCACCGAAGACTTGAAAGACGACGTCGACATCGAACGGGAGCGCAGAGCGCTGTCGATAAGAGCGAATATGCTGGCTCGAAGATTTGATAAGAGTACGAATGCAGTCAAAATAACGCTTTTAAAAGCATACTGCACTTCACTGTACACTGGCAGTCTTTGGGTCAGATATACTCAAAGATCGTACAGCGCTCTGCGAGTCCAATTTAACAATGCTTTCAGGATATTGCTGGGGCTGCCTCGTTTTTGTAGTGCGTCCGCCATGTTCGCAGAGGCGCATACAGATAGCTTCGCGGCCATCATCAGAAAAAAACAAGCATCCCTGTTATTCAGGGTGCGTGACAGCTCCAACGGTATTCTGAAAGTCATTGCTGGGAGACAACATGTTTGTCCCTTAATGTGGCAACTTAGCCAATGTACTTGCACCAAATTAGTTATAAGGTACTAACATAGTATGTAAGATACATCGTTTTACTAATTCTATTTGGATCAACTGTTGTCCTTTTCAATAAATAAATTATTATTATTATTATTATAGTGCACAAGTGTGTGCGCAAACTCAGGTGCACTCTCTATTCCTTTTACTCTCATAGCCCAATGGGACAGCAATCTGACACGACAGAAGAGAGATCAGGCGCAGGACCAACGGCTTTACGTGCTTTCCGAGGCACGGGGGTGAAACACCGCCAGCTTCCAAACTACGGGCTACCCTGAGAAATTCTAAACAGAAAAACCCAGGTATACATTTTTGGCCCGACCCGGGAATCGAACCCGGGACCTCTGGCGCAGCCGTCGCTTTAAAATGTGACCTTCTCACCGCTGCGCCACCGAGGCAGTCGATTGATTTATGTAATCTTAATGCGACATGAGAATAAGGTCAGTTCGTTTTAAGTGAAACTATTTTTAAAAGCGTTTCATATTATTACTTCTTAATAACAGCAACCTGTTTTATATTTGTATATTTTTCTTTAACAAAGTAAATTATATATTTAGAGATGCGTAACAAACAAAAATAACACATCAGTCTCCAGCTAGCCTTAGATGCGCGCTTCTTTATCGTTTATCGTGGCAATCGATCAATTTCAAACGATTTTTTCAATAATTAATTAATTACCAACTTAAATGTACTCATTTATTTTAAAAAGCAGTAAGAATCGCCTTCTTATCAGTTCAAAAATGTAGAAAAGCACGTCGTTTAGGAAATAAAATTATTTTATCGACGCGATAAATAGTATCGAGGTTTGCATGTTAAGCCAACAGGCGTATCTGAGTAATCGCTTAATGTAACATAAATAAATAACTCCAACATTCACCTTTTTAAAGTCTTTTCAAAGATTATAGGCACAATAAATCAAAATACGAAAACACGAATTTTGTATGAGCGTTTTCCGAGCGCAATCTGGTGGTTAACTGGTGGACTGTGCGAGCTTTCCACCACTGTTTTGACTATAACTTTGTATGTCGTTTTTATAATTACCTTTTTTTTTCTTTTCCAGATTACACGTTTCTCTTTTAGTTTCTACACCATGCTGAAAGCTGCCTAGAACGGCTAATCAATAAAAAATCGTTAATCCTAATAGAGGGTATTTTAAGGAACACGATTTTTGGCTTCGTAAATTCGTTCGCTTATTGAAGTGCCTCGTTTTACCAATCTTCCTTTTTGGGTCTGAAGTCACTTAGAAAATAAGACCGCCAGAAAATTGTTATCTTAGAGACGTGGTGCTGGAGACGATTGTTAAAGATTCCATGGACGCCTTCCGCACTAATAACTCAAGAGCACATCCTTAACAACTGCGAATACTGACATTCTTAGGACACGTCTCTAGTAATGAGGACTCGATGGAGAGACTTGTTGTGCAGGGCCGTGTTAAAGGCACAAGACCACGTGGCCGGTCCCCAACCCCATGAATATACCTTATTCAAAAGTAATACCGGATCGACTGCCAGACAATGTGCTCGAATGGCGGAAAACCGGAAGATTTGGAGAAACATTGCCAGACGTGCTGCAGCCCTGAAAGTGAGCGGTGTGTGACGGAGAGCGGCAACCCTGTCCATCTACAGCCACGACCACTCTGCCAAGAGTGCCCGACTAAGAAGAAGAGAACTTTGTTAGGGCTAGTTAGAAGGTCGACATATCAAAAGTCCCAGCCTATCGGGCTGCATATGTGCATTCCCAGGTATTTCACCGTGTCTTGGTTTGGAAGTAGTGTTATGTTAAGCGTGACGGGCGGGCAGTAAACACAGATTTTGTGACGTGTGACATGTCAAACTGATAACCTCATTTTTTAAGTCGATTCAAAACTTGACTGAGTAAAACTTGCAGCAAATCCTAGCTTTGATTTTGTAGAAGATCACATGTCGCTAGGACGCCCCCTTCCCCCTCTTCCCGGCTCAAGAGGTACGGGTTGGGAGGAATTTTGATATGTTAACTTCTTAACTAGTCTAAACAAAGTTACGAGGAAAAAATGTGTTCCAAGCAATTCCCTCAAAAGTCCTTCTTTTCTAGATATTTAATATTACTAAGTTATTAGTACGCACGCATTTTACATCGAAAGTTTCTTATTTTTAATTGTATATTACACAATATCTTCTACACATTCTATATAATTTCACGTGGATTATGTGGTGGGATGTTTTACTATTTATAGATCATTAGTTAATTTTTTATAAAACATTTGTTTGTAATCCCTAAAAAATAAAATACTATTTAGATATTATACAAATTCAACAAATACCGTGCGTTTCAATCAAAAACACCTAATGAAATTACACTTTTCTTAGGCCTTCATAAGTTCCCTTAAAAGTACCGTCGATACCTACTTGTGTTTTTTAGTTATCCTAAAACTCAGAGCTAGACAGTTCGCAATTCCGATGATAAGTGTCATCCACGCACCGAGCACTGAGTATGATTTATTGACGGGAGATCCCAGCCTTTCATGGCAGTTGGATATTGGCCCCGATTCTCATGCAGTTTACATAATTAAAAAAGATTACCAATAGAACTTTATTTAAAAAAAAATATTGATATGCTTTCTCAAGGTCACGATTTCTATTCTTAGCAATTTCTTCCGTGCAGTTGTTTTTTTTCGTTTGCCTATTATTTACTTGGTTTTTTCTTCGGTAAAACTCGTTATCAAATTACCACACGGAAAAAGTTCGGTTCACGTGAGAACCGGGGCTTTGATGATAACTGGTCTTAGCAAACGTTACATTTAGTAGAGCTTAGTAAATGACACATTCTTAAAAGTCAAAATATTGTCATGAAAAAATTGCAAATGACAGATTAATTTCCGGTTTTCTTCACTCTCATCGTCACATGTTCGCTAATTAACACCATATCTTTATGAAATATAGCCAATAAATCAGGTAATTATAGTGTAAAGCCTAGTATTAGCCATTTCCTGTGGAAAGAAAACTGAAAAATCAACTGTATGTGTGTGTGTTGAATCGTAACGCAATATTGAAACTTTTCATAATAAATTAGGTAGTTTTGAATTCAAATTACAATTGGTTAATTTCCACTAAAAAGTTGAAGATAGCATAAAAGGTAATAATTTATGAATTTAAATTAGGATTATTATTAATATTTTACATAATTTAGTTTCTATTAAACGCACATTGACCGCAAACGCCTATCAGAGGAAGTGACGTCATGCCCTTCGCGATGGCGCGCTTTTCTGCTGTCATTGACAACTCTTCATAGTATTTTGCTGTCAAAAAGACTTTGAAGTTCCGCCTGTGACGTCATTTAGTACGCCATGACAGTTCGAGCGTTTTTGAGACCCATTCAAATTTAATTTTTAAAATCATAATGAAATCATGTAAGTGTTAAATATTTTTTAAAATATCAAAGTATTTGATCAATATATTTAGTAAGGTAAGGTATTATCTAGTTTTTGAAATTAAGTCAATTAATCAGTCAGGTATCAAACGAATGCCGAAAGTCGCTTAACAATGGATTTTTTATTGTGTCTCGTTTACACATACTTGACGAGTTAAGGTAAGTAGGTGGTGGGGAACCCGAAACGATGACGTCGCTCGCAGTGACAAAAATAAGAAACGTTGGCGGACATTTGTCACCATATCGACGCGCTAACCAATACACTAACGCGTCGTTTGGTGTATTGTTTAGCGCTCCTGACTATTACGGCAGTCGCGGGTTCGAATCCCGCAAGGGGCAAATGTTTGTGTGATGAGCACGAACATTTGTACCTAAGTAATGGATGTAACGTATTTACGGGAGACCCGTCATAATCGTTGTCTGGAACTTCGGAACACAAGAAAGAAAATTCCACACGAAACCAGACAATTGGTGTGCTGTCTGGCGCATTTAAATTTATTTATTTCTCTATAAATTTTAGTTTTTACATTTAAGTAACCGTGCATGATAAGTATTTTATTAATAAGTAAAAATCGACAAAATAGATAAACTTCATTGAATAGAACAGATAAATAAACTACTATATTTAATTGTGAAAAACAACTACAAAGAATTTAGGTTTGATAACTTTTCGTAATGTCAGCCAGCCATTTGTCATTTCAATGTCCTCCAGTAGTTGTGACGCGTCGTCGCGAACCTTACCATACCTTATTATATTTTGTTACTGGGACACCAAAAGTATTAAAATATAACAAGGTACTAAAAGATTTACTTTCTAAAAGCAGTTTTTCAATTTAAATCTTGTTCAGAAACGTTAAATATTATTTATTACATTTTAATTTAACACGAATCATAATTGATATTCAAATTAGCATCTGATAAATTCGTCACGCTTGACATAGTGTACTTACATACTAAGTTAAACGTATATTCCTACACCATAACCAAAAAAGAGTCAGTAGAATCACAATTTACGGAACCACTTAAATTAAACTTATCTGAGAAATTTTCTGGCTTACCGGGCCAACTGCTCTTCCAATTGAGCTACCGTGATGTCGTGATACGTCATTGCGTGACATTAGCGCCATCTACCCGTCTGTTTATGCAACAGCGGGCCAAGTACTTATTAATTACAGAATAAATTTAACTTTAAAATATTATCCATTATTATCTGATAATCTATTGTTATAAAATGCTTTGTCCTGAATGATTCACTGACTGACGGATCAACGCACAGCCTAAACCGCTGGTCGTAGAGACTTGAAACGTGGAGGCTGTGTTCTTTGTATAACGTAGGGATCCGATAAGAAGGGATTTTCTGAAATTTCACCCCTAAGGGGTTGAAAAAGGGGTGCAAAGTTTGTATGGGAAAATGTGATTCCTTGGTCTGATCTACTTCAAATTTTGCATAAACATTCTTTAAAATAATAACGAAAAATGTGTATAAAATTTTATTGAAATATATCTTGTAACGGGGTTAAAAAGGGGTAGAAAGTTATTTTGGGGATGGTTGGCTACGAAGTTAATATAAATACTCTTTAGTGCTTATGCTTAAAATAATTTTTATTTCATTTTTGACAATCATTTGAAATATCTGAGACACAATGTTTTGACACAAGTTTTATTATTAATTTTACTCTCGAGAAGAGATTTTATTCCTTAAAATAGTAAATAATGTTTTTTTTGTGTTGAAACAGGGTAGGTATCAAGCGGTCTGTGTCCAGTGTAGTATGCAGATCGTTTGTTCCTATGTTGGTGGACATTCTACGCTGTTCCTGCGGTCGATGGGTATCCGACCTGGAACTTTTCTGAAAAATTTTCGTGAGGGCCTATGTTAAGCAGTGGACGGCCTTGGGTGTTGATGATGATGATGTGGTAGATTTAGATGACCAGATTAAAGACCGGGCTACATGTTGAGTCTATACAAAATATATAATTTGTCTATAATTTAAAAACGGATGTTATTGTTTGTTTTGTTGAAGGCGCTGATCACAGGAACTATTGGTCCGGTTATAAAATATATTAGATACGTTGTTAAATAGTGAATTTATCGGGGTAGGCTATTTAATTAGTGTAATGCTTAGAGGCCTATAAATATTTTGCTACGATCTATGGGAACTGAGTAAAACTAAAACGTGCGTACGAAGTCGCTGGCGGGCCGCTAGTTAATAATTTGAGTATCTGAGAAATTAACAATGAATTAAATAATTTACGATTATCTTAAAAATTGTAGGAAATACCGAGCAATGAATAGAAAGTATGTATTTTTGGAAAACTTTAAGTCTTATTTTCACATTTGCTAACATTTATTTATTATAATACTGCAGCGATATTGTATTAAAGTTTATTTAATTAAGTCTGTAATAAAAAAAAGTTTCGTATCATAATATACTATAATATATGATATATATGCAATTTCAAGTACTATGTAATAAAAGTATTTTTAATTTAAAACCTTACATAGCTCTTCATTTTGACCCTTAGTCTAAACCTTAACATAATACTGCAGATATAAAGTATTTTCATTTCATCTGATAAGAATCCAGTCACTTGAATTTGCTTCGATGCGACGACCAACCCCCGACGCAAAAAGAGAGGGGTGTTTTAGGTTTTTTTCAAGTAGTTTTTTTGGGATCGTAGATAATTTTATCTCGAGTGTCCACAGCAATGTTTCATGAAAATCTGTTCAGCCGTTTTTTCTTATTTGCGATTTTTTTTTCATAGTATTCATCTGTATATATTTACATAAATGTTTTTTTTTACTGAACGCACCTACTGGCTCACTTTCAACTGTAGCACTAGCTTACCCGTATATTCCTGCCCCAAAACGGAGTTTTTGTACCAGCCTCACGTAGCAGGATCAGACCAGTACATGACGGGAATGTAATATGTTAATGACGCGTCATTTGAGACAGGTCAGCATTAATATTTATGATGGCTGATGTATGGGAGCAACGTAATTTGACTGCCATATGGGAGAATGAGTGGACTATGGGGGATTTATTGCAGCGGCGAAATGATAAAAAGCTTTTATTGTAAAAGCCGGTTAACGTTCAGGAAAATAATAGGTAAGAAGTTAAGTGCATTTCGATACCGTGGAAAAGTTTTTATACCTAGTAAAGGAGATGTTTTCGTTTGTATGGGGAAATGCCAATCAACACCTTGTACATGACACTAAAAATAGCTTTTGTAAAGCTTTATAATTTTAAGAATGATTTTTGTCTGTACAATATTAAATTTTTGGGTAATAATGTAACATAAACTGGTCAAATCTATCAATATTTCATGATGTCTAATAAATCTGTCAAATACCTGTCAGCCAATGACAGATTAAGCAAAATGACATTTGACATTGACAGATTAACTTTTTTATGCCCGTTTCGACATGATTTTGGAGTAAGTATAGACAGAAGGAGATTCGAGGGTTTTTAAAAGTTTATTATTTTACTATTGAAATTTAAATAGACAATTAAATTAAGATTTCATATAGTATGTCTAATCACCTGTATTTTCAGCCATTTTTAGAGAAACCGTACATGGTCTTGGCATTTTTGTAAACATCTCCTTAAATGGGTAACACCTTATAGGAGAAGTGGTCAGCCCCCTTACTCTGGACACAAAACCCGATCCAATGAATATAGCCATCCCTGTCAAACGCATACACGGCCTGGTATGAGTGACAGGGATGGCTATAACCATTGGATCGGATTTGGTGTTCAGAGTAAGGCCTCTGGTCGCTTGTCTCTAACCCAGAGGAGGCCTATGGTGTGAATCCCTTCTTGGGCCCTTCGTTTCAGGGTGTTTTTGTATTGACATTACCCAGATTCAGCTTAAAGTTTTTTAAAACCACTAACTGCCACAGTTCTATTTAGAACTAAATTGAGAATTGAAAAGTGAAATTTTGTAGGATTTACAAAAATTCACTTTTTTCAAGTTTCACGTGTGTTTTGAAAACCAGTGTATAAATGTGATTGAAACGCATTTTATTTGTGAAATACGTTTATTTGTATCTGAATTGCATTTTTTTTTTGAGATTACAAACAAATGTGTTAGAAAAACATGAACATATGCTCTAAACATAGTAACACATCCCACCACGTGTAATTATATAGAATTAAATAAGAAACATACGAGGTAAAATGCGTGCTTATAACGAAGTATATTATATTGAAAATCTACATATACTAATAGCTTAAAAAAACAAGAAGAATAAAAACAATTTGAGATGAAGAAAACTTATCAAAAATATTTTTTTCAGGGTCACTCATAAAAAAACCTTATTTCTATAAGATCTATCTAGGTAGCTTTCATCATAGTGTAGAAACTGTAAGTGGCACGTGTAATCTGGAAATGAAAAAAGAAGTTTTATAGCTAATTGAAAAAAAAAACGATGCACAAAGTTTTGGTGTAAACAGTAGTGGAAGTCTCGACACAGCTTTACCTTTCGAACACCAGGGCCTCAATTCCGCTAACTGAGTCGTCATTGAGTTGTGCATCAGTGGTACTACGAGAGAACAATTTACATACCTAGCTATTCTGACAGCGGAAATACGCGAATTGACGCCCAGATTGCGCTCGGTAAACGCTGAGACAAAATGCGTGTTTTCCAATCTTTAAAAAATATTTAAAATATTTGGTCTGTACGCGATGTGAGGGATCAGGGAATTTGCGTTTTAAAATAAAAAGATATTTCAATTAAAATCACCGTTTTACTTCGAACGTAAAAAGCAAACTAACAAAACTTAAACTTGTCAAAATAAATAAAAAAGAAATATTCAAAAAAACAGTATAAGTTTAGAAAAGAGATTGGTTTGCCACATTCTCCCCCTTCGTATGCAAATACGGAAACTAAAAGAGTGTGACAAGCCAATGTTGTTACCCTACGCAATAACTGCTACCTTTTTGACTGGCCTACGCAACTCCCCCCCTTTTGTAGCAATGTCAACAACCCGTACTACTCCGTCTCGACCAGGGTGGACTCGGGTGACTCGGCCCTTTGGCCATACTCCTCGTGGAAAACGGTCATCTGCAATCACAACAATATCGCCAACGTTAATATTCTTGGTGTTGGGTGCAGACGGTGGTCTGGCTTGCAGTGTAGGCAGGACTTCTCGTATCCAGCGTGCCCAAAAATGATCTGCTAGTCGGGACGCCTTTTTCCACTCTGCTCTTCCAACCAGTACAGAGTCATTGAAAGCAGGTAATGGAACTGATATATTTGACGACTGGCCAATCAAAAAGTGAAACGGAGTCAGTGCCTCTACGTCTTCAGTGTCCACAGCCACATGCGACAATGGGCGAGAGTTGACAACGGCTTCCGCTTCTAAAAAGAAAGTTAGAAACGTTTCCTCTTTAGGAGCTTTCTGGTGCAACGTTACTCGAAGTGCTGTTTTAGTCGACCGCACCATTCGTTCCCAGCATCCACCAAAAAATGGAGCCGCTGGAGGCACAAACTTCCAGGTAATGCCTCTGGTAGCTGTGAAGTCTTCAACGGCAGACCCAAAAAACTGCTTTAGCTCCTTTTCTGCGCCAACGAAAGCTGTGCCGTTATCAGACATGATGGTTGTGGGTGTTCCTCTTCTGGCAATGAAACGACGTAAACTCATGATCGCCGAGTCGGTGGAAAGGCTATTGACTACCTCCAGGTGTATTGCTCTGACTGTCAGACATGTGTATAAGGCAACGTATCGTTTTTCTTTTCGACGTCCGACAGTAACTTCCAGGGGCCCGAAATAGTCAAGTCCAACATGTGAAAATGGCCGCTGATGATGAGCTAGTCGTTCAATGGGCAAATCAGCGGTTGGTGGAGATAGTGGTACTGACTTTTTTATGCGGCAGAATTTGCAATTCTTAGAGATTGTTCTGACTGTAGGTCTGAGGCGTAAAATCCAGTATTTTTGACGAATTTTGTTAACGACAGTCTCGTTATTTGCATGTGCCATGAGCTTGTGATAGTGATGACACAAAAGTCGGGCGATTGAGTGACGACCATCAAGCAACACTGGATTCCTTGCATCTTCACTGATATTCGGAGCAAGCTGTATGCGTCCTGCCAGCCTTAAAACCTTGTCCTTTCCGAAAGACGGCGACAGTTTAAGAAGAGAGCTGTTCTTTGGGAGAGCTTGTGATGCTAGAATGCAGCGAATTTCTTCATCAAAGCTTTCTAGTTGACACCTTCTCAATAAATGTTCTTCGGCGGTTTTAATGTGCTCAGCGGAAATAGCAGGAATTGTTGACAGCTGCGCCCCCAAACTATGACGATGAGATGAATTACATTCAGGTGAGTTGTTTGATGTTGTAGAAAAAGCGTTATTCCGGGATTTTGAATTTCGAGGATGAGTTTCTAAAAGTTTTTTAAATATCATCGCGGCTTGATGAGCTCGTGCTGTTGCCCTGACAAGACGTGTCCAGACGCTAAACCGATCTGGGTCTGAGGTTATAGGAGTAGGCAAGAGCTCACGCGTTGTGGTAAATCCCACCAATTCACACATTTTCGCTGTTTTAAGTTCTGTGAGAACTGGTGCGATATCTGCTGATGGTTCGGTTGGCCACATGTCGGGAGGTGTAAGTAAAAACGACGGGCCAACAAACCACCTCGACGATGATTCGATTCGCCGAACCCTCGTCGCATCGTCTGCAACATTCAAGTCTGTTGGAACCCATCGCCAGTCGTCAACGTTTGTGTTCTCAACAATTTCACCTACGCGATGGGCAACAAAAGGCCGGAATGTGCGAGCGTCGGCTCGAAGCCAACTAAGAACTGTCCTTGAGTCACTCCAATAAAATGTTCGTTGCGGTTTATTTTTATGACTTTCCGTTATCGTGACGGCAAAACGCGAAGCAATAAGTGCCGCCTGGAGCTCCAAACGTGGAATAGAAACCGGTTTCAATGGTGTGACTCTACACTTACTCCCAATAAGAGCGAGCTTAAAGTTGCCATCTGGTAAAATAAAACGCCAATAGGCTACGCAAGCGAAGGCAAGCTCGCTCGCATCGGCAAAAATGTGTAACTCGCGTTCTATAATTTCAGCTTTGAAATAGCAACGAGGGATGCGAATGTTTGCTGTAGCATTTAACTCTGACAACCATTCCTGCCAAGCGTTGACCTCAGCTGGTGGTAACTGATGATCCCATCCGATGTTGCTACGCCAAAGAGATTGAAACATGATACGACCCTTTACAACAATTGGAGCTAGTAGGCCTAAAGGATCATATACACGCATCAGTTGAGAGAGTACTTTGCGTTTAGTTAATTTAAGATTATGTGACTTTAAGTCTTCTTGTAAACCTGTCCTAAAACCTAAAGTGTCTTCGCTTGGGTACCAAAAAACACCTAAGGCACGCACTGGGTTACCTAAAGAAACTTCAGGAGTAGGAGTTGCACGTAAATCATCAGGTATTAAATTCAGTGCCCTCGGATCGTTTGACAACCAACCCCGCATCTCAAAGCACGCGGCTTTATGTACAGTAACAATGTCAATAGCCAGGCGTGCTGCTTCAAGAGCGTCGTCAACGCTCCCTATAAAATCGTCCATATAGTGATCGTGGACTATTGCATCAGCGGCTTCTGGATACAAATGGGCTAGTTCGTTCGCATTTCTATTTTTAATGTAAAGTGCGGTAAATGGGCTGGAACATGCACCGAAAATTACCGACGTCATCCTAAATTCCCTGACATCCTCGCCAGGGTCTGATCTCCATAAATAACGTAAGGCATCACGATCCTGAGTTCTGATTCTCACTTGTGGGAACATCTCTTTGATGTCAGCTGTCATTGCTATTCGACCTTCCCTAAAACGAAACAAGATTCCTAGAAGCGATTGAAGAAGATCAGGCCCGGGCAGCAACAAAGAATTCAGACTGACACCGGAAGTTTTAGCAGCCGCGTCATGTACCACACGCAACTTCTTTTTCTGAGGGTGGAAAACTCCAAAGTGTGGAAGATACCAACGAGGTGTTTCCGTAACGTGAACGACCTTAGTGTTATCGTTTGTGTGATAAGTGTCAACCGCACATTCTTCTGCATAACCTTTTTTTATCATGTCAGTCATGTAGGTATTATAGGCTTCCTTGAAAGCACTGTCTTGGGCCATTCGTCGTTCTAAAGAAAAAAGTCGAGACTCCGCCTGAAAGTAACTATCTGGTACGACAGTGCTTTCACGGCGCCACGGTAAACCTACTATAAACCTACCTGAAGGCAAGCGTTCTGTTGTAGTACTGAGAATTTCAATAGCACGTTGATCTTCCGTATTATAAGTTTTGTGACTACTGATACCAATCGATTCTAATTTGTATTGTTCTTTGATCAATAACTCCAAAGAATCAACTTGCTCATTTTCGGTGTAAAGTGTGGTACACACTGTGTGGTTAACAAAAGCGGTTGGAATTGTTCGCCTACTTACAGAGCCATATAAAGTCCAGCCTAATGCAGTGAGACAAGCAACTGGTTCAAAACGGCGGCCCTTTCGGACCTCGCGAGTGATTGACAAGTACCAGTCCTCTGCACCGATAAGTATCGTTGGTACCGCATCGTTATAGATGAGCATGTCGGTTAAATCGGTTAAATGATGGTATTTGGCAATATCCGAATGTTCTACCGTTTGTTTATGTAACGTCAAAGAATCTATAGAGCGAGCATTTTTTATCTCAAATGACTCTTGTGTGTACCTGCCTTTAATATTAAAAGTGACGTAAGAAATGTTTGTGTTTTTGTTCATACCACCTACTGCATTGATTTTAATAGTGTCAGATGGACCCGTAGCGCCGATTTTGTTGGCCACCGCCGAGTCTATGAGCGTGGCAGTGCTGCCATCATCTAATAGCGCGTACGTATCGTAAGTACCAGCAGGGCCGGTGACAGTTACGGGTACAACTTTCAGCAAAGTGGTACATAAACGAGCTGTAGTATGTGAAGTTGACAAACCTACAACTTCTTCAATCTGCGGTCGTGACGTTGATGAAAGTGCTGGTGGTGCCGCCGGGCCGTGTAGAAGTGCGTGGTGCCGCCGAGTGCAGCCGTCGACGCCGCATGCTGCTGCTTTACAATTGTTCCATGTGTGAACGTTGCCCTTAAGGCACCTATAGCAAATCTTTTTACTACGCAACCAACACCATCTATCCTCAATAGACAGAGACTTGAAACCAGTACAATCTTTGATGTTGTGTATTTTGTCGCAGTAAGTACATTTATTTTTAGGTTTCGAGTCGCCTACTGCGTGTACTGATATTTCAGAACGTCCGCTAGATTTGTTAGTAGAAGATTTAAACATAGAGGCTGATTGGATGGATTCAGGTGACAAACCAAATTTAATATGACGGTCGAGCTCACGTACTAAGAAATCGCTCAGTAACTCTAACTTACTTTTGTTGACTTGGTTGTCAAATGCAAAATCAGTCCATCTCATTCGCATAGTATAGTTAAGCTTGTTCAGAATACAATAAAATAGCTCTGGAGAATGTAAATATTCGTTTCGGTGCAATAGCCGTATTGTAGCTACACTATTGCGTACTCGAGATGTAAAATTAGCCAAACCCTTCAAATCCAGTGTGAGATTTGCCAAGCTCTTCAGGGACGTCACTTCGTGGAACACGATCACCTCCGGACGTGCGAAGCTGTGCTCGAGGAGCTGCAGAACATCTTCGGGCGCCTCCGTCGATAGCAATAGCGACGCGACCGCCTCGCGTGCCGCCCCTTGCAGTGCGTGTTGTAGCCGAGCGACGTTCTCTAGCGGAGAATAAAAATCTTTAGTATTGTCATAAGCCCTCTTAAATTGTAGCCAATGTAACGCATCGCCGGAAAATTGTGGCAAGTCTATGTGATGCGGCTTTTTGTGTTGTGATTGACTTACAACAAGAGCCCTTGTAGCTGAAGCTGATTCCGTTATGGCCTTGACCATATCAGCAAAAATGGGAAACGTAGAATTGTGTTGTGAGACCTCAAATGTATTGTTTGGTATATCAGTCGGCATGGCTCGGGTTACTGATGGTGCGACTACCGGATTTGCGTGTGATAGCCGCTCAGGGTTACCCTCGTGAGCGTTCGTATGCTCGACTAATGGAACATTATCCGTAAAAGTCGATGTTTGTGCGACAGCCTGTGTTACAGTCGGTTGTACAACCTGTGACTGCATTGGCAGTGCATCATTTAAAGAAACAAAATCATTTACCTTTGATCTTTGAGTTACATCTTTTACCCAAGTCTCAATCCGTTGTGATGAACAAGAGCTGCGGCGCGAAACACGAGAATTGCGGTGCGAGCCATGTGAGCTACCAGATGTAGCCTCAATCATGGCTAACTTGGCGCGCAGTTCGTCTTCGTCTGCCTGTGCCTCTAAGGCGGCAAGTATGCGCTCACGTTCGCGTTCTCGCTCCGCCTGCTGTCGTTCTCGCTCGAGCTGGCGACGTCGGAATTCGGCTTCCGCAGCCAACTTCTTAGCAAGCACCGTCGCGGTGGAAATCGATGAGTTCGCACGTTCACTTATTGCACTCACAACTTCACTACCGCGATCCTCATGATCCCCCTCGTTTGTGACCGCAGGGCGTGCCCCGGGATCGGAAGTTGAAGCCATCCGAGCCTGTTTTGTTTGGCTCCTTGTGATGGGCATCATAAAAAAATTTACGGAATTTAGAATTTAGAAAAATACTGGTTCAAGACGTTAGTGGGGAAGGACCATAAATGTACGCGATGTGAGGGATCAGGGAATTTGCGTTTTAAAATAAAAAGATATTTCAATTAAAATCACCGTTTTACTTCGAACGTAAAAAGCAAACTAACAAAACATAAACTTGTCAAAATAAATAAAAAAGAAATATTCAAAAAAACAGTATAAGTTTAGAAAAGAGATTGGTTTGCCACATGGTCTTATTTGAATTTTATTTAGACGTTCTTCTCAATGAATAAAATCACGAAAACATATTTTTTCTTAGCATTTTGGAGCGCTTTTTGGTGTTTGACAGGTAAAACTGTCGATACTTATAGCCTGTGTTTTTTAAATCTAGTTTTTTTCATTTTGATTTTAGTCAATACTATCTTCAAAGATAAAATAAGAAACCGAAAATTTGCGCACTGGCGGGACTCGAACCAGCATCTTTCTGGTTTACCGGGCCAACTGCTCTTCCAATTGGGGTCCTCCTCTTAGGGATACGTCATTGCGTGACGTTAGCGCCATGTATGTCTGTTTATGCAACAGCGGGCCAAGTAGTTATTCATTACAGAATACATTTTACGAGTATCTCCGTGCTTTGGAATGCGCTAAGCCTAGTCAGAGGTCCTATGCGAGGCTTGATAAAATCTGACTGAGCAAGGTTGGTCGCTTGCCTTGCAAACACCCCTCCGCTTATCCGCACTAAGCCCGCGTGGTGGATTATGGCTCATGCTACCTCACATTTGAGGTAAGGTCTAGCAGTGTGGTGCTTACAAGGTAACTTTACTTACCAACTTGTTTTACTATCTTTTTAAAGAATTTTATTCAACTTTCAGAGACACCTTTATTATCGCCTGCGTCTCTTTTATATTAATTCCGTATTCTTCTTTTCTCTAATTTTAGTCTTAAAAAATAAAAAATATATGAAAATAATAAAAATCTTAATCCCCTAATTTTCTATAAAACAAGCGTAAAAACATAAAAGTTTTTTTTGTTATAAAACCTAAACTGATTTATTTATTTTGCTTAATAAGCTCTTTTAATTTATCACTTAAAACGAGGTGACCATGTACGTGAATACTCATTTATTCTGTCTGCGCCTATGTTGAACCCTTGTTCAAGTGTAAATTACGTACCGATTCAAAGGTGGCCCTGGAGAGAGGCACCACGAACACCTGCGGCTCGATGGGGCGCGCCCACCGCAGCATGGCGACCAGCATCATCCTGCGGAACCGCGGCGAGGCCGCCGTCCAGTCGCTGAAGTAAATCGACGTAGCCAACAACTCACTCTGGAAACCGATCATCATTATTAGCCGGACGTCCACTGCCAAACATAAGCATAGTGACTGGTTGCAAGCGGTCTGCTCAACAAGAAGTCACCTACTTAATTTTTCTCAAAGCTAATACGCTTCTCTTTAATCAACTATTAAATAACTTAAAATTAATTGACTTTACGATTAAAATGCCTCAATGTTGTAATTCTGTATGTGAAAATGTTGACCATTATCGTGTTATTGACACTATGTATTTATTTATTTCTAAAAGCATTCTCCGCCAGTCAAACCTATAGGTCATGCAGAGAGATGGCAATGGGTGCAGCGAAAATAATAAACAGAAAAGAAATAAAAAAGCAACAATTAACTAATATGTATAGTAAAAAATAAACCTACATAAACTACTGCAATAACATATATTTTATAAACATGCTTAAACTTATTATTATGTATGATTAAATAATTGACATATTTAGTCGAGCAGCTTGCGATAGTCAGTCGTCAAATGTTCTCAGGCATAGGAAGCCGGTTCTCGGTTGGAACAGGCACGTCAGTGGCGCGTCCAGGCAAAAGTTTGAGTTGTGGGTGTTGTACGGCAGGCCGGCAGAAGGTCGCGTGTTGGATGGCATGCGGACTAGTCGTAAGTCGTTTTGAATCGCGTTTACGCTGGTGTCAGAATCATACTGACCAAATTAAAATGGATATCTTAGCGTCGTTCATTCCGGAAACGACTTCCGCAGTTTCTGGAAGTCTACAAACAAACTCAATAGTAGGCCAGGTCAACCTGTGAGTGTCGACGGAGTCCGTGACCTGCCGGGAATAGCGGACGTATTTCGGGAGCATTTTACCGTAAAGTCGCCATTGGGTCCAACACAGTCAGCGAGCAATGCATGTTGTAGTGGCCGGGAGGTCAGCGTCCGCTTTACAGCCAAAGACGTCAGGCAGGCCATAAAATCTATGTCAAGGGGCAAGTCTCCTGGCCACGACGACTTGAGCATTGAAAACTTAAGGTACGCGGGATACCATCTGCCCAGAGTGCTGGCTATGTTCTGCTCCCTGTGTGTGATGCACCAGTACTTTCCTGCGCCGATGATAAAGACTGTGGTGGTACCAATTTTAAAAATAAAATTGGTGATATTAGTTACAAATGTACCGACCGATTTCTTTGGCCACTGTTATCGCGAAGATGCTTGACGGTTTGCTTAAATCTCAGCTTGATAAACACCTACATATACACGACAACCAATTTGGTTTCAAGTCATATTGTGTCTGAAGCAAACTGTCAAGTACTATACGGATAAAAACACGCCCATTTTGGCGTGTTTTCTTGATCTATCGAAGGCGTTTGATCTGGTTTCTTACGATATTCTGTGGCGAAAACTTTGTAAAACATCTATGCCGGTGGAATTAACCTCTACTTTCAAATATCGGTATGGGAACCTGATCAATGTTTTTCGGTGGTCAGGAGCGTACTACACACCATATAGGTTGGAGTGTAGCGTGAGGCAGGGGGGGCTGACATCGCCAAAACTCTTCAATCTTTATGTGAACGCACTTGTGGAGGAGCTCAGCGGCACACATGTCGGCTGCCATATTGATGGGTTCTGCCTTAATAATATTAGTTACGCGGACGACATGGTGCTGCTGAGTGCCTCTGTGGGTGGATTGTCGCAGCTGCTTGACATTTGCGAAAAATATGCGAAGCAACACGGTTTGCTTTATAATGTAAAGAAAAGTGAGTGGTGATCTTTCAGGCCCGGGCGAGGTCCCTAAGTCAAACACCGAAACTTAGACTGAATGGTTGCCCACTTAATAGAGTAAATCATTTTAAATACCTTGGGCACTTTCTCACCCTGGACTTGAAACACAGTGCAGACATAGAAAGGGAGCGTAGGGCGTTGTCTGTTTGTGTGAATATGATAACCTGCAGATTTGCTCGCTGTTAAAGAGGCGTCAAAATCACCCTGTTCAGGGCATTTTGCACGTCCTATTACACGAGCAGTCCTATTATACGCAGATGCAGTACAGCGCCCTACGAGTCTAATACAATAACGCATTCAGGGTGTTGCTGCGGCTGCCTCGCTTCTGCAGCGCCTCAGGGATGTTCGCTGGAGCGCGCGTGGATTGATTTTATACAATCATGCGCATGCGGTGCACATCCCTGGTGCGCAGGGTGCGGGCCAGCCCGAACAGGATCCTGCGCGTTTTCGCCGAGCGTTTTGACTGACTGTACAAGGTTATCAAGGGAATAGTAGAGTCAAGCGAAATTTCCACATTTCACTTACTTCAGACTTCACTAATTCTCCACAAAAACAATACAAGAAGGTTTGTAAATGCATAAGGATCATGAGGCCAAACAAATATGTAAACTCAAGAGTCATGTAATCCATCTGAAAAATAAATAGAATTAGGCATTATTCACGTAATCAATTAAAAATGTATTATCTAACACGAGTATTACAAAGTTGAAGAGTTTGTTAGTTTGTTTGTTTAAACGCGCTAATCTCAGGAATTACAAAAAATATTTTTGTATTGAATAGCTTATTTACCGAGGAAAGCTCATGGCTATAAAAGATCACGCTGCAACGGGAGGGGAGGGAGTAAACACAGAACTCGCGGACGCAGTCATGGGGGATGCACTAGGTTAATATTTGGGAGATTCACTAGGTTAATATATGGGGGATTCACTAGGTTAATATATGGGGGATTCACTAGGTTAATATAATAATGCTCAACATTATTAATGGTATCGAAGATTTTTATCAAGGTAACTTTCAAATAATAAACTCACATAAAACATTTTGTAGATGGATATAGCCAATGTAATCGTATTAATCATCAAATGAAACGATATGCCCACTTGAAAACTTTCAATTACGTTTTCAATCAATCTAGAAAATAAAATAAATATTGAAACAATCCACAAATTAAAACAAACCTCTGTTTCTTTAAACTACGGTAAATCCCAGACACTACGAGACCAAGACAAAAGCGCGTTATAAGTGGACTATTTAACAAATACAAAAACGAAAAAAATATAGTGTAACTAGGTAGGTTTCATAACTTCCTTAAAATAAAGTTCCCGGCTATTTTAATAAATCTAAAAAAAAATGTAGAGAAAGTACAATAATATTGACGCTAGTTAATTTTAGGTACCAAGAAGAAACACACTTTCCATTTTGAATAAAAAATAGAAGAAGCAAGAAAAGACAAGAATGGCTACTTGACAGTTACAACAAATAAATACATTTGAGATGTTTTGGATACCAATATTGTTTATTTTTCAATAAAAATAATGGTTAATATTTTAAATAATAATAATAAATAAAATAAAATATCGTCAGTTCTTGTGCATTTCATGTTTTTATTATTCTTTTGTCTATACAAATATTACTATCTATTTGGGTTTATTTTGACATATTCTTGTATTTAACTTTTTTTATACAACTACAGTAAATTCATTTCTAATTTAATGTTCCCCTAATAATAAAATTCGACTTTATGCATTCCCAAGCTGTAGACTGGTGAATAAGTCCTAAGTGCCTAAGAATAGATTAAGTCCCCCAGTTGTATAAATCACAGTGCAATAAATAAAGTAAAAAAATATATTTTAATTTTGCAAAATAACACACTTTTATTTCTCCGTGGGCTACGAGAACCAAAACGCAATCCACTTTTGATTAGTCACGAATGACGTCACTATACAGTAAAAAAACCGAAGTATCGTTTTATTTGATAACCTTTTTAGGGTTCCGTAGCTGAATGGCAAAAAACGGAACCCTTATAGTTTCGTCAAGTCTGTCTGTCTGTCTGTCTGTCTGTCTGTCTGTCTGTCCGTCCGTATGTCACAGCCACTTTATTCTGAAACTATAAGCATCACATAGCTGAAACTTGGTAGGTAGGTGTATTTTATTTACCGCTTTCCGATTCAGATACAAAAAGTAAGAAAAAATAATATTTCAGGGGGGGCTCCCATACAT
The DNA here is from genome assembly GCA_963584085.1 of Pyrausta aurata. Lineage (NCBI taxonomy): Eukaryota > Metazoa > Arthropoda > Insecta > Lepidoptera > Crambidae > Pyrausta > Pyrausta aurata. Next base: position 8,325,332 of record OY757276.1, read on the forward strand.
GAAACTAAAACCTAAAAATTTTTTTTTACTCAAACCTATGCGTGTGGGGTGTCTATGGATAGGTCTTTTAAAATGATGTTGAGGTTTCTAAAACCATTTTTTCTAAAAGTGTAAGGTTTGAGATATAGACGCTTCCAAAGTGGTAAAATGGGCGTCCCCCCCCCTCTAACTTTTGAACTAAGAAAGTGAAAATTTTGAAAAAAATATATGATGTAGATCTAAACAAAAACTTGCAACGAAAATTGGTTTGAAGGAGATCGAACCAGTAGTTTTTGAGATATTGCACATTTTTATCAACCGCAAATATAACTTTGTATTTCATACAAACACTATGAAAAACAAAGTTATTTTTGCTGTCGCAATATATTGTGATGTTTTTGTTAAGTGAAAGTAAGTGGACCCTGAATTCAGTTAAGGGTGGCACGGAACCCTCAGTGCGCGGGTCCGACACGCACTTAACCGGTTTTTTAACCCGGATCGGAAAAGGTGTTTGCGTTTGGGGTGAGTCTGTAATGTGTCTTAGCAAAAATGATTTAATGGTCTAGAATGTTTTTAATACTCACAGTGTCATGGCGGTACATATTTATATTTATATCCTTAAACGGGTGGGATAATGAGTCCCGCCTGTGAGCAATTCTTGGTTTCTTTTTTCATATTTTAAGAAAATTTTTTTTTTTTCCATTAAGAAGAATCATTTTAAACGTCATGAATTTTTTCGTCATTTTAAAAAAAATAATACCCTTCCGAAAGTTGTCAAGTAGCCAACAGACAAAAATATAAAAAAAACGTGTCATCATAGTTCTGAAACTGTTACCTGAAAACGTGTGAGTAGTGTATAACGCACTGAGTAAATTTCTCAATAACGCTTGGATCTATAACATCTTTGTATTGAAATCGATTAGAAGGATTCTCTTCAACATCATCGAACAAGTGTTCAAGGTGATAATTAATTATTTTTAATTGTGTAAACGATCTAATAAAGTAGCTGGCCACGCCAAAATCCAATGAGAAATGAGCATAAGCATTCCAGATAGATAATATAGCGAAGCATAACATACCTAATATGAACCTGGAACATGTATTTTACTTATTAGGCATAAACGAAAAATAAATTATGATTAAGTGGTATTATTATTTCGTGACAATACTTACCTAGGCCAAGTATTTGCTGGAAGTGGAAAGTATGGCTTCATTACATACGGGTCTTTAGCTGTGGCCGCTGTAATTATACCACTGAACATTAAACTAGAAACGGCCAGGGCCCAATAACACACTCTTAAGAATAAACTTATCTGCTGCTCTTGCTTCTGTAAGAGTTCCTTGTCGTACTTGCATTTGCCACGAAATATTGGGTCTAGAAAATAAAATTGACAAGGCAACGACTAAATAAGCATGACTAAATAGGCAATAAGGATGTGTAACTTTCCTTAGATTATTACAACACTTCAGTCTCGTCAACATAATCGTTGCAATTAATAATGGTAAAAACCGTGGCTTCGGTGGTTATATTTAAGCTAGATATCGAGTCCATGCTGGTTCTACATGTAACAGAAGGAGAAGTTGTGATGGGCAAACCAAAGACACTCTTAAAGAAGATACGAAAAGTCTCGCATACTTCAGTCCCGTTCGTGTAGGTAGTGTCACCCAGGGTAGCCGTTGTTGGAAAGCTGAACCCGCCACGCAGAGATTTGACGTAAGACCAAAATGATTCTGGTGGAGATTTAATGAATACTGCCATGTTGTTATTATGTATGTTAGAGACGTAATCATGATAGCATTCTCTGAGTGCGCGCTATTGACGAGCACGTAAAAGTTCATCATAATCGAGAAGATTATATTATAAAAAAGTATAAATATTAATTACTATGTCGTTTCCTTTTTCTTGATTTCTTACCTTCCAATATAATATAAATTTCTTCAATATTTTTGTCGTAAAAGCTTAATGCTAATAATTTTACAAACAAATTAATTATTACGAACGTTATGATCATATATAGATACGTCACGATGCCAGCGTTAGATTCTGCTTGTGACGTAATTCCCTGTAAGAATATCATTTATATACAGGGTGTAAAAAAGCTCAACGAAGAATGTGGTATAATGGCTTCGTTGAGCTTTTTTACATTTTTTTACAATTATTTATTTCTTAGACACATATAGACAACTACGTTGTTCTCTACAATAGTTGGACATATGCTACCGCTGAGTTTTATGTAGACATTATGATGTTCTTCAATATTGTTCTACATTATTTTGTTCTATCGCTAATAGTTTCGGCAGCGCATTCGGCGAAAGACATTTTAAGACTCATTTTTCTACACCTTCGGTTACATTGTTCAAATTTTACCAAGGATCCCTAATTTTTTTCAAAATGAAATGTAGCCTATGTCAAATTGGAAGAATGTAGCATTCTATTGGTGAAAGAATTTTTTAAATCGGCCCAGTACTTTTTGAGCCTATTCATTACAAACATACAAACATACAAAAATAGGTACAAATCTTTCCTCTTTATGTATTTTTTAGTGTAGATGTAGATTAACCCAGCTGTAGTCGCGCCCTTAGAAGTCACGTTAGTAGTCGCGCAGCATACATTATGGAGTCCATTTTCAAATGAAAATAAATTGCACATTGCACATTTTTTAGAACGAATAAATTATTATACTAGTGAGGTCGCGATTTATGACACATAAGAGAGCTGTGACGCGCTGTCACAACTCTAGTAGGTAACTGAACTTTAAGTATGTATCTGTATTTTGTTACAAATTTTTGTTTTATTGATATCATCATCATCATCATCATCATTATCAGCCAAAGGACGTCCACTGCTTAACATAGGTCTCCCCCACGGTTTTTCACAGCGACCGGTTGTGAGAGGTCTGTATGTAATGTGAACCTACGATATTTACAGGGTCGTCTGTCCATTTTGTCGGTGGGCGTCCTACGCTGCGCTTTTGGTCGAACCCTCACCCCACCCTGTTTGATATATTATTTTTATTTAATTATGTTTTAAACTTTTTCTTTTTTAAAATGTACGCGGGCAACGCCGCGGGGGACCGCTAGTGTAAAAACAAAATTGGTGTTAACTGCATTAAAATCCGTTCAGTAATTGTAAGTTGGTCGCACATACTCAGTTACCTAGTGTAAGACTTTGTTTTGTAGCGTCAGAAGTAATTAGTGATTACACAATACTTTTTAAGATTTTGATACTCACATTAGTAACGTACACGATATGCTGTACCATAAACACAAATAAATATATTCTGACGAAAACTCTATAAATGTTATGACAAACACGTAGGTAGTAATTCTCTGTGTTAAACTTTAAGTATCCAGTCCAAACCAACAATTTGTACCTTAACTTCTCAATTGAACTGAAATATTCCATAACTTTGACTTTTACTCTACAGGTAACTTGTAAGGTATTTTACAAGCGACTTTATCGTAGAAAGACAAACTAACAATACAGTGTGAATGCGTTTTATAATTACAACCATTATCCGAGACGGGTATTAGCTATGACCTTCCTTTTCAGAGTTCCATAGCAACGGTAAAAACAGGTGAAAACCGGAACTCGTTCATAGCTTCCTCCACTGTGCACACATGTACTATGCAAAAAAAATGAATCTAAATCTGACGCCGCTTGCCGCTATGTCTTGAAATGTCCCGAGTCCGAACTCCGAGTCAGCCCTAAAAATGTACTAGTGTTTTATATCTTGTACTGCTTAGAGACAGTTCAGAAAGTTGGATAGAAGAGCTTGTGAAGATCGCAGGACCACACTGGATGCATACCACACGCAACCGATCAATCTGGAAAACCTTGGGGGAGGCCTTTGTTCAACGGTGTTATTTAAATTTTATTTGTAAACTGTACAGTATCATCATCATCATCATTATCAGCCGAAGGACGTCCACTCATAGAAAGTAGTATAGTATAGAATGACAAACGCGGATTTTCAGCGAAACCAAAAAGTTACTTTACATGTGTGCGTTCAATAGTGATGTGTATCTTATGGTGGTCCAAGTTTTATCGACGAGGTTACGATAAATCATGAAAAATTGAAACAAAAATAATTAAATTAATGCACTTTTAATTATATAATACTTTTTATTTGATAAACAAGACAACCTCATTTTTGTTAAATTACATATTTATTTATTTATGTATGAAGACTTGCTAGAAGCACTTATACACGTTCCAACATAGACCTTACCACAGCACAGCTTCGGGCCAGTTGTGTGGGCCAGTGCTGAGAAGAAGCTGTGCAAGAATTACGGTTACCTAAAAAAATCAGTCAAAAAATTTATCGATACTGATGACGTCATCATTTAGTCATGCCCTAGTGTAAAGAAACGGTTTCTTATTTTACTGAAAATACCTGAATTAATCTATTGGAAACTTTGATATATGGCTGCAAAACACAAAGGAAGTCCTAAATTTACTGTACAATTTGGCATCGGAGTCGATTTCACTCACAAATTTTATAAAATTTGGAATTAAAATTTTTATCAATTATTCATATTTACTGGTGGAAAGTATGATTTTCGGGATTGTATCCTCGGCGCACTTCACAGTTGCTGAGAGCACAAGTCATTTCATCTGAAATTATTATACAAAACTTAAATTATAATTATATCCATTCATAATTTTTCAAAAATTCCAACGACGGAAACTTGACGTTTCCACTAAATCCATTATTTCTTAGAAAACAGTCTCGCTGTCATAAGGTCTTTCGCTGTCAAATCCTATAGAATTTCACTAAAGTAGCACGCTCTTTTTAAAGCGAAGATTTTTTTCTTTCTCTATGCGTCCACTGCTGAACATAGGCCTCCCCCACGGCTTTCCACAATGACCGGTTGTGAGCGGTCTGCATCCAGTGCGATCCTGCGATCTTTACAAAGTCGTCTGTCCATCTTGTTGGAGGACATCCTACGCTGCGCTTTTATTCGTATAAACCATATAAACGTATGTACCATATAAACGGAACCAAACCAAAATAAGGCAGTGCCAACCATCGTGAGAAAGAAATTTCCGTTCATAATTAAAATATGTTGCGACGCATTAACGTAAAGTTGTTATAATTTATTCAATGGTGATCAAAGGTCAGTCTCGGAAGTACTGGTTGGAATAGATAGATAAAATCAATAATGATTCCGCAACCGTTATCCGACAGCCGCTTTTTTTCATTTATTTATTGAATAAAATAACAGTTACATAAATTAAGACTAATAACATAGCTTCTCCGGTGGACTGTTCGCCGACAATACTTTTCGCTATGGGAAGTTGCGGTGATAGAACCTTTTGTCTTTGGACCTTTCACCAACAGAACTATTCCTCTGAATATGAACGTTTCAGCCAGCCTTGCTGCAGCAGGCAGGCGCCGTCAGCGGGAGCTCGCGGCCGTGACTATTACCGGTGCATTAGGGTTGTATGTTCGCATAAAACGAAAACGTTTCACTGTTATACCACTAACAAAAGTAAGAACTGCATTAGCCCGTAAACAATATTCGGCGCAGTCAGAAAAGTTTAAATTATAATAAAATAAATAGAATTTTAAACATCTCCAACATGACCATAACCATGAATGCAAAAAAGTTGTTACAAATTGGTTATTATCACTCTCACATGATGAAACGGAGAAAGTTTTATTGTTTGATAGTAAAAAGTTATACTGCACGACTTGGCACACATAGATGCATATTCAAACTCACACACGCACTGACACACACACACACACAACTGTTATTCAATTATGTTATAAAATGTTTTTAAAACTAGTTAATTATTAAGTACTTACCTTGGACTATGATGAAGAGCTCCCTTAACACACGGGATTTGCCTAAAAGGGGTTCCTATAACCTTGATGCTGTGAGTACTGACGAAAAGAAATTTTGCATTTTTGAATTTGAATTTGTATACTTACTTAAATGTTGGGGCACACATGAGATGTTATTTTTATGTTATGGCCCAATGTAAATAATTCGGTAAAAACGCTCTGTCTGGATGAAGTCGCATTCGACGTACTTAAACAGGTTTCTGTCGGAACGAACCCCATTATCTTTAGTGTATTGCAAAACTTTCCTAAGACGCTCATCATGTAGTTCCTTTGTAAAACAAAGGGACATGCACAACATGTTTAACACGTTCCGGGACAGTAAACGCCTACAGGCGTGAAAACAATAAAACATCTATTGTGTCTTGCATAGTGTCCCGGAACGTGTTAAGCACTACATCAATAAAATCCTGAACTCTCTCTCTCTCTTGCAAATAAGCTGTACATGATGCTGTGGAACATCTAAGAAGCACCTTGCAAGGTGACTTTGAAAACATTGGAAATATTTTAAACTAAGAACCTACTCATAATCAATAGTCCCCTCCACATAATATTAAATTAAAAAAAATATCTAAAATAGCATTTGATGAAACCGATAGAATTCATATTAAACACTTTAGAATTTATCATTACTTTGAATCAAACTAATGAATCGCATTTTATGAATGTATTGAAAATATTCCATATTTTCTGAAACTGAAATAAGTCTTGAAACGTGTAATTTCGTAAGGTGCCGTTTTTTTTAAACCGGTGTATAAATGTAATTAAAACACACTAAATTTTTTGAATTTGTGTATTTGTATCTGAATTATATTTTATTTTTTATGGATTACAAACAAATGTGTTACAAAAAAATACTTCAACATAAACTTATGATCTATAAATAGTAACGCATCCTACTACAAAATCCACGTGTAATTATATGAAATGATCAAAATAGCTTATAACGAAGTAATATTAAAACCCCTTTATTCATAATAATTCAAATAGTCCAATAAACCTTTTTTAGCTATTAACACTGTTTTGTCACTTTCTGTTAAAAGATGACAGCGCCAAGAGAGAATGAGACAAAACAGTGTAATAGCTAAGACCGGTTTATTAGACTGTTTGCGTTTTTATGAATAAGAGGGAAAATCTTATTAATAGCTGCTGGGTGTTAAAGTAATGGCAGATATGTTAAAAAATAATCAAGAAGAATAATAGAATGAGACGTGAAGCAAATTGATCAAAAATTCATAATAAAAGAAATCTTTTTCGCTAAGATCAATCTAGGTAGCTTTCAGCATAGTGTAGAAACTAAAAGTGGCACGTGTAATCTGGAAAAAAAAATATATATTTGTTATTAAGTTAAACGACGCACAAAATTATAGTTAAAACAGTAGTGGAAGTGACTGCGCTCGGTAAACGCCGAGTCCAAAATCATGTTTTGGTATTTTTATTGACCGTTAAGAAATATAAAAAAATATTGGGACTTATTTTAATTTTATTTAGACATTTTTCTCGACGAATAAAATCACACGAGTTCTTTTTGGTGAAATTTTTCACGGCCAATTATTTTTAAAGACTTCCAAAAGGTGAATGTTGCAGTCATTTATTTATGTAACTTTAGCCGATTACTCAGATATGCCTGGAGACTTTTGATTTTCCCTAACAAAACGGAAACTTTTTTTCAAAGACTTTCATTCAACTCTTAGAGACACCAGCATTAACGCCTGCAAAAAAATAGCAATTGTAAATTACGTACTGATTCGAAGGTGGCCCTGGAGAGAGGCACTACGAACACCTGCGGCGCGATGGGGCGCGCCCACCGCAGCATGGCGACCAGCATCATCCTGCGGAACCGCGGCGAGGCCGCCGTCCAGTCGCTGAGGTAAATCGACGTAGCCAACAACTCACTCTGATGTAAAAATGTAATGTTATTGTACAGCACGTCGCACTCACACTATTCAAAAATAATTATCACGTACATAATCTTTCAATTTTGATTTAAAGTTGCCAAATATGTCACACTCCTTTATATCTGTTGGTAAATTATTGTATAATTGTGTTCCTTCAAACAAAATGTTATTTTTGCCATAACTAGTTCTTGGTACTGCTGAACTAATTTTGTTCGTATTTCTTAAGCTGTGTCAACAAACCTATAAGGTTCATTTGGTGAAAGAAATTTGTATGTGTATTTTGTTTGTCAAAATTTGTCGTATTAGAATACATGTTGTATATATGTAAAGTTGTTTAATATTACACATTTAGTTTTTTCGTATAATAACTTAGAGCTAGTAAGGCGATCGTATTTGAAAAGGGTCTTGATTATTTTATTCTGTGATGTTTGTAGGCTTTTTAGATTTGTTTTTGCGGCGCATCCCCATACTTCAAATTGATCCAATCTTCTCTAGGTAGGTTAGTTTTCTTTTCTTTTACTACTCTGCTTTTTTCAACATTCAACTTTATGAAATTCTCCAGATTTTCATACTCATGATTATTATTTTTAAAATTAGCTTCTTTAGTAGTCTTGAATAGTTCAATTTAGTCGATTGCTGTGTATTTTATACTTTGTTTTGGCGTGTGGTGTTGTTTTAGAAGTTTGTCAAAAATCTGTTTGTGGTCCGTCATGTGTGTATCTATTAAAGTTAAGTTGAATGGGTTTTCGTTTACTGCTGAGCAAACATGGTCCAGAGTAGATTTTTTGTAGAAGTTTCACGGGTGGAGAAGTCCGTATGAATTATGTTCATCACAGTGTATCCGGATTTCTGTAGCAACCTCAGGTATTCTGTGGTGTCTGAGTTTCTGGTCAATAGATCTTTATTAAAATCGCCAACAATCATACCTCTTTTTCTTTCTTCTAATTGATTTGAAAGAGTATTCAGGAAAAGACCCGTATTCTTCTTGTATGGTTTGTAGAAAGCTCCAACATGAAGTGCAATATTGTGTATTTATCTATAAGTAGTTTATCCCTCCTTCATATTTTTCTTCGGTGAATTTTTTTTTATTTTTTTTTATTTGAAATGGGTTCGCTATTGTCTCCAGGCTAGACCAGTGGCATAGACAGAGACGACGACGGAGCAAGCTCACCCAGAAAAAGCCTGTTCACTCTAACTTTGAAAATTTAGGGTCATAATACATTGGAAACACTGATGCGGGTAGAGAGTTCCACATTTTTGCTGTGCGCATTATAAAAGTTGACGAAAAGCGCTTAGTTCTAATCAGTGGAATGTCAACTAGGTAAGGGTGGTATCCCGCAGTGCGTCTAGATGAGCGATGATAGAAATTTGTGATTTCAAATTTAAGGCTATTAGTTATGTATATTGACACACCACCTCTGTTTTTTTCGTTCTAACATTGTAAACATGAGTGTAGTTGGGGATGTGAAATAAACTTGCTTCGCTTTCTGATTTAAACCAGGTTTCCGTAAAAATCAATAAGTGTACCGGGACTCCAATTGTTTTAAGTATATCTTATTATTTATGTACATTTCAATTCGTCGAATCTTCCATCTGTTTGCAAGCTTTTCATATTAGCATAGAAAATTTTAATAGACGACTTGTCAGTGTAAAGATTTTGGTAATCATATTTAATAAAGTAAGAAATATTGCGTGTGCCAAAATCTATTGTTAGTTTTTTTGTTGTTTTTTTGCTATTTTTGGTGCTCCTTTGATATATTTGATGACAAGATTAGATTCTCCACTCTGTTCGCGTTGCAGCAACTCGTCTTTTAAGTTTTTAAGATGTTTGTTTTGACTTGGTGTTTAGTCGGCATACAATCGGACACCATCTTGTATTGTCTGTTTGTTGCGTAAAAGGTATTAAGCAGTGTCTGTAGAATCACAGAATATTTTTAGTGGTCGATTTTTATAACGCGCGATAGCGGAATCAGGTGCGAGAGCGTAGTCGTCGCATCGCCCGATGATCACGCCACCCGTAACCATAGCAACGAGCGAGACCTCGTCTCCCGCGCGCCCCCGCAGACCCCGCGTGGCCGCCGCGCGCGCTCGGCAACAAGAGTCGGTTAGTCTGGGTAAGCCCGCGTCACAAGCGCTCACGCACTGCGCACGCATCGCCACCACTCTCGCTGTACTTACTATTTTGTGACTTTATGTTAAAAAACGACTGTACCGTATTTCCATGTGTGCATTTGTCAATAAAACTCTTAAACCTGTAAACTCGTGTTTATAGTGGCGCCCACCTCGCGGCCGAGATCTACGCGCTTCTACCGAAGACGTTATTAGTGGCAGTACCTACTCAAAATTAGCGTATAACGCGTGCTTGTAGTTGTGACGAAAGAAAATTCATTCCCGCAATGCTGACACGAGCAGCAGCAGCCCGTGGAGATGTTGATCCCACGGCCGAGGACGACGCGTCGGTGGAGCCCCGCGCCTGCGATGGCGCCTCCGCTCCCGCCGCGTCGGGCACCCCCGCCCGCGGTGAGGACCGCAGCGGCCGGCTGCAGCACTCGTACGATACTGAACGACTGATAGCAGCGATGGCTGAGTCGTTTGCGCAGTCGCAGGAGGCGGCGAATAGAAGGATTATCGAGACTCTGCGGACTATTGGGTACGGAAGCCCATGGTCACATCATCCCGGCGTCACATCGACGCCCACTTCACCCGCGCCCGCGCCCGTCGCGAACGTGACCGCGACGGCGGCGCCTGGCGGTGGAGGCAACCTCGCCGGATGCACCGCGAGGTTTGACGGCGCATCGCGCGATCCTGAGGCGGTCGAGGCGTTCATCGATGCCGTCGAAGTTTTTAAGGAGTGCACGGGCGTGTCCGACGAGCACGCCGTGCGAGGACTCCCCATGTTGCTGAGCGGCGACGCCGCCGTCTGGTGGCGCGGCGCCCGAGCCGGCGCCGTCAGCTGGAGCGACGCCATGGAGCGGCTGCGTGCCATGTACGGCGCGCCACAGCCGGCGTATAAAACTCTCCGCACGATCTACTCGTCCGTGCAGAAGGGAGACGAACGCGCGGACGTATTCATAAACAGAGTGCGAGCATCGCTAGTAAGAGTGCCGTACGAAGTGCCGGAACAGATGAAAATCGATATTGTGTACGGGCTTCTACAGAAACGCGTCCGTAAACGCGTACCACGCGAAAGTGTGTTTAGTTTAGACATACGAATAGATAAAGCGAGAGCGGCGGAGGAAGCTATACTAGAATTAGCACCGGGTGAGTCAATCTGTAATAATAACACTAGTTCTCCGACACGAGTTCATACCTCGTATAGTAATACGGGTCCGACTCTGAATCCGAGCGCGCCCGCGTCTGCGGCCGGTAACAAGAGCGCGTATCCGAACGCGGCGTCGCCGAACGACCATAGCGGCGGCGGCGCATCTTCTCGCCGTCGCCGAGGCGCGCGTAATAATAATATTAGTACGTCCGTAACGCAAAATACAAATACGAATGATAGTGTTCAGAATACTATTCGTTGCTATGGTTGCGGAAAACCCGGCGTCGTGCGGTCTAAGTGCGAGAATTGTTCCGTAAAACGCGCGTCTGCGAAGCCGTCGGACTTTAACGTTTTGACGTCCGATGAGCTGTCCGTGTTATCAGCGTCGTCGTCACCTATGGTTAGTGTAGGTATCCTAGGCAAGGAGGGTGTGGCTCTTGTCGATACCGGGGCTACACATAGTGTCGCTAGCGCGAGTTTATACGCGATTTTAGTGCAAGCCGGGATACAGTTTCGCGATGTAGAATATAATATCGGACTCGCGGACGGGTCGCGCGTTTCAAAAGTAGTTATGTCCGCGCCGGTACCTATTGTTTTATTGGGGCGATGTATAGTGACGGAATTAATGATGTTTCCGGGACATAATACGAAAACTTTATTAGGTCGCGACTTCATAGCCAACGCTGGCATTGTTTTAGACATAGGCTGTTAGCGAATTAAACAAAATGGTCCGCAACAAAACTCATTTATTTGTAAATTTCAAAGACACTACATCAATCGAAAAAACGAAACGATACCGCGGTGTAACTAAGGCACAGCGCCATCTATGAACAACTTTTGGAACTACATATACTAGATACAATTTTACCATAACGCCCACCAAAGGACTACAAGGCCTTTAAATCTAAATTTCTAAAGTCCTGGAGACTCACCAGGCAGTAAGCACAACTTATGAATTGGTCGCTTTATGACTGTTGATTTGCATTTAACACTAACCACTCTTATCAAACCGTCTGAACCTGGATGAGTTTCCAAAACTCTGCCAAGAAGCCACTTCGCAGGAGGCAAGCGTTCATCCTTAACCAATACCATATCGTTTACAGAAATATTCCTCTGAACCCCAGTCCATTTATGCCTATTTTGTAAAGTTACTAAATATTCTTGACTCCAGCGTTTCCAAAAGTATTGCAGTTTCTGTTGAAGGTATAGCCAACGTTGTAAGTAGGGAACTTTTACTTCTGTTAAATCTCCTTCTGAAATTACATTCGGTGCTTCGCCTAATAGAAAATGACCCGGTGTGAGTGCTAGGTCACTTTCATTGTTTAGCGGGGCTAATGGACGTGAATTCAGACATGACTCTATTTGACACAACAAAGTATAATACTCTTCAAAGGTAAGTTTGGTATCATTTAAAACTCTACATAAGTGTCTCTTTACAGATTTAATATTAGCTTCCCATAGACCACCCATATGAGGGGCCCCAGCGGGATTGAATTTCCAATCGGTACCGTTCTGAGCTAGGGTTTCAGCGATTTCTGGTGGCAAGTTTTTTAAACAATTTGTGTGTAAGTCTTTAAGATCTTTGCTGGCGCCAACGAAATTGGTGCCACAGTCACTGATTAATTGATGACAATGTCCTCTACGGGCTGAGAAACGTCTGAATGCTGCTAAAAATGCTTCCGAACTCAGACTGGTAACCAATTCCAAATGAATTGCTTTTACAGCAGTGCAAACAAACAAAACAATGTAGCCTTTTTGTGTTCTATTTGATCCTCGGCCACTGAACAATTTTAGAGTAACAGGTCCAGCTAAATCAACACCACTTATGCTGAATGGCCTTTGAGGTACGACTCTACATGTGGGTAAATCTCCCATCAACTGCACATTTGATTTACCAGAATGTCTAACACAAGAAACGCATTCTCTTAATATTTGCTTAACAAGGTATTTAACTCCAATGATGTGATATTTAGAACAAATGAAATTTAACATCAACTGTACTCCTCCGTGTAGTGTTTTGTAATGTGCATCACGGACTATCAAATAAGAAAGTTTACAATTTTTTTGTTAAAATTATGGGGTGTTTGATATCAAAACCCAAATTCGCATTACATAGTCTACCTTTAACTCTTAAAACATCGTGTTCATCCAAAAATGGGTGCAACTTTTTTAATTTGTTGTAACTTTTACATTTGTTATTTATATTTTTAGATTTTAACATGTTAATCTCTTTATTTAAGTTATCATTCTGTGATTTTTTTACTAATTTATGCAATGAATTCTTTAAATCTGATGTTGTTAAATACTTTGGACAATCCAACAAAGATTTAGTGTTTACTTTATGTTTTAAAATGTTATAAAATCTGAATACAATTGCAACAACTCTGACTAGCTTACTTAAACTTGAGTATCTAGCAAATATGTCCATGTCCTTCTCATTACCACTTGTATCACATTTTTCACTAATTTTGTGCACTGTATTAACTTTCACTGACACTTTTTCTTCTAGATTTGTAGGTTCCACGTAGCTCGCCGGTTTCAGAGGCAACGTGCTGTGAGCACGCAGCCATGGTGGCCCATGCCACCAGAGATGATGATCAGGTAAGTCAACAGGCGCAATACCACGAGACGCTACATCGGCAGGGTTGTCTATTGAAGGCACGTGAAACCATCTCTCTTTGTCGATCAGGTTTGTAATCTCTGTGACTCTATTGGCAACAAATGTAGTCCAACAACTAGGTGATTTTTGCAGCCAAGCCAGAACAATCTTAGCATCTGTCCATGCGTATGTATCTTGTGCAGGAACACTTAAGACTTGCCCAACTCTATACAGTAATTTTGCTAATAACACCGCGCCGCAGAGCTCCAATCTTGGCAATGATACTTGTTTGACTGGTGCTACTCGTGTTTTGGCTTCGATAATTGTTACAGTAATTTCATCAGGTGTTACAACTCTACAGTATACGACAGCCGCATAAGCGACAGTTGAGGCATCCGAGAATCCATGTAATTCTACCTTTACATTATTATCTGTAAATCCAATCCACCTATCAAGCTCTATTGTAGGCATGTTGATCAGCTGATTGCGAAAAGTCAACCACTCTTGCATAAGAACGTCAGGTAAGTAATCGTCCCAATCTATTTTGTGAATCCATAACTTTTGAAGCATTCCTTTTGCTACGACAACAACAGGGGCCAGCCAGCCAGCTGGATCATATCATGATGATGATCATGATCACGCTCATCCAATTGAATTCGCCTATACATTTGACGAATATCGCCGATCAATACGAACCGATGTCGTCTCCATCTCAATGTAACATCTCTTATTTCATTTTGCAAAGGAGGACCTATCAAAAGATTATCATTTAGTGATTTGCCGTTTGATGTTTTTGCAGAACTATCAAAAACTACACGTAGTTTAGTTGTTAGATGTTGCTCATTTATTACGGCTTGATGAGGTATGTAACACACTTTATTTTCAGACTCTTTATTTGGGATAGATTCCATGTGACTCTGTTGAATATAATCATCCATAAATTCAGTGTATTTTTCGTGTAAGTCACTATGTCTCTTGAATTTATTTTCCAGTAAATTGAATCGTTTTTCTGCAATTGTAAGTGATTCTCCTATGTCAGGAATAGTAGTTTTGAAGGGCATTCGAACTTGGTATCTACCGTCTGGTAATCTCACGTGGGTTTTATCGTAATGAGATTCACATTGTTTTTCAGCTTTTGTCATGAGTCTCTTTTCAGGTGTCTCTTCTAGCTCCCAGAAGCGTTGAAGCAAAGAATCAACTTCAACCTTTACATGGTGTATGTGTACTTGATTTGATTGGTTGTTGGCTGTGTGTATATGACGTCCAGATATTAACCAACCCAATGTTGTTTGTTGAGCGACGAGTGTGTTATTATTGTTTTTCAGAATCTGAACTCCTTCTTGTAAAATCTCTGCGAACACGTCAGCTCCTAGTATGATGTCTATCTTTCCTGGTCTCTGGAACGTTGTGTCAGCTAAATCTAACTCTTTGAGTTGAGGCCAATCAACTGAATGTGGGTGTTGTGGTATGTAAGAAGTAAGTGATTTTAAAACGTAGGCTTTAACTCGTATGACTTGTTTCTGATTGCTCTTTGAAAGTATGTTAAACTCTACTGTGGCTTTTGTGATAGAAGCGGCAGACCCGACCCCCATCACTGATCCCTCAACGGGTGTTCTCTTGAAACCCAAAAATTGGCGTGCTGCCTCTGTGATTAAACTGGCTTGAGAGCCTTGATCTATGAGAGCTCTAAGCGTGTGTGTGTGACTCTGGTCTCTTTGTGACTGCACATTAACTAATGCAGTTGCTAAAATTACTTGACATTTCTCTGTGGAGTTTTCTGCGAACGTGCTGTGGGTGTTAACTGTTTCAGTTTCAGTTTGAGTAGGTTGGCTAGTATTGGCGACAAAGCCATGGAGTAGAGAATGATGTCTGCGGCCACATTTTCGACAAGAAGTGGACTGTAGGCAAGATTTAACGTCATGGCCTTTTCTTAGACAGTTAAAACACATCTGATTATTTTGAATGAACTCTTTTCGTTTGTGTAGGTCTAAGTGACAAAATTCTTTACAACTATATATATAATGGGTGTCTTCTTTACAATATCCACAATTTGTTTTAGGTTGTGATTTTATTTCAGTGGCAAAACTCTTTGTTGGTGGAATAACTCTAGGAGGGGCGTGATCTTTTGGTTTTACAGCTTCAAGTGTGCGAAATCTGAACTCTAGGAACTGCGATAGGTCATTCCACGTTGGCAATTTATCATTTGATTCTAATCTTTGTTCAAACATTCTATGCGACTCTATATCAAGTTTTTGTATGATAATGTATACCACCATGTCATCCCACTTATCGGTAGGTAAACCTATACTCTTTAAAACAGCCAAACATTCGGTAGTGACATCTAACAGCTCGCGAATCTGTTTCGAGGACTCTGTTGTGACTCGCTTTGCATTTAACATTTTGCCTATATATGTGTTGACGATACTTCGTTTGTTATTGTAACGTTTGTTGAGCATCTCCCATATTATATCGTAATTGACTTCTGAAACTGCTATTTGTTTAACTAAGTTCTCTGCTTCTCCACGTAAACTTGCTTTCAAATATTGGCATTTGTTAACTTTACTAAGTGTGGCATTATCATGTACCAATGATATGAATAAATCTCGAAATGATAGCCAATCTTTGTAATCGCCAGAGAATGTACTAAGCTGTATAGGTGGAAGCTTTACAGTTGGACATAGCGATTGTTCCACTATGGAATTGTTACTGTGAGTTGAAGATGATGACTGCAGTTTTCTATCTTCAAATTCATTAAGTTTTTCTTTCATACGCGTCTTTAGATCAATATAGTTATCAAAACACTGCTCATATAACTCTTTAATAAAGTACTCTGACTGCTGTTGATATTCATCTTCAGCGGACAATAACGCACTATGTTGTTGATCGAATTGTTGCCAAAACTTATCAGCCACTTCCTGCCTAGCCTCAATATAACCCTTTGTTAGCCGATCTTTTGGAGTTTTCTTGTAATTAACAAGTAACTTAGAAATCTGATCATGTATGCTCACCTGTGACTTCTCGATTAATTCCATAATGAAAGCAGGTATTACTCACTCAATGCAGATAATTACTTATCTTGACTTCACAAACACTTCACTAGGTACCACTGTTTTCACTGAACTCTAGAGAGATATTATAATCTCCTAGTTTTGCACTGCATCCAATTGATTGTGTATGTGTGGATATTGTATTTGCTCTCGGTAACCTTGCGCGCACGATCCATGCACAGTTACCCGTGTGTAGACACCAAACTCGCGTCGAACCCGAAACAGTATGTACTTTATTAGGTACTTATCCGGTACGAATGGACCAAAATGTTAGCGAATTAAACAAAATGGTCCGCAACAAAACTCATTTATTTGTAAATTTCAAAGACACTACATCAATCGAAAAAACGAAACGATACCGCGGTGTAACTAAGGCACAGCGCCATCTATGAACAACTTTTGGAACTACATATACTAGATACAATTTTACCATAGGCCAAGAGACATGGTACTTTTCTGATGACCCTAGTGCAAAATTTTCTTTTGTGCAATCATACACGCTTAACAGTTCTGAGGTGTTGACGGCTGACGTCGGAGGTGTTTCTCTGCGCGATGACGAAGGTACTACGTTAACCCCACAGCAGCGGGCCACGCTTAACAAGTTTTTGGAGGACCGTGCAGCTCAGTTTGCATCGGAGGGACCAGCCACTGAGTTCGCCATACACAAGATTAAGGTAAGTGAAACCCAAGAGCCATTAGCCTCACCTCCTTATAGGTTGTCTCCGCCTAAGAAGGAAGCCCTTGAGAAGGAGCTGCAAGTGCTTTTGGCTGATGACGTAATAGAAGAGTGCGAATCTCCGTGGGCTTCTAACGCGGTGCTCGTGAAGAAGAAGGACGGGTCGTACAGGCTCTGTATCGACTACCGCAAGTTGAATGCGGTCACCGAGCCCGACCGGTACCCGCTCCCGCGCATCGAGGACGTGCTGCACGCCGCGAAGACCTCGAGATACATGACGTCCCTGGACCTCAAATCCGGGTATTTTCAGGTTAGCGTATGCCCTGAGGATCGTGATAAAACTGCTTTCACGACACCCCTCGGTACGTTTCGATTCAAACGTATGCCGATGGGTGAAATTTCTAGGCCATATCATTGTTCCCGGCGGGATCAAAGCCGATCCCGATAAAACGGCAGCAGTTTCAGCCATGCCGGCTCCTAAAAACATAAAGCATCTTAAGACTTTCCTGCAGACGTCCAGCTGGTTCCGGCGTTTTATCCCGAACTACGCTGAGATCGCCCGGCCGTTGACGTCTTTGCTCAAGAAAGGGAGTACGTGGACGTGGGACTCGGAGCAACAAAATGCCTTCGACAAGATCAAGGTACTCCTCACATCAGCGCCTATATTACGCCAAGCGGACGAAGGTAAGCCGTTCGTCTTGAGGACAGACAGCAGTGGGTACTGTCTGGGGGCAGTTTTGATGCAGGGGGAGGGCACCGACGAGCGTCCTGTGGAGTACGCCAGCCGCCTTCTGAATAGCGCCGAACGGAACTACACCACGACGGAGCGGGAGGCGCTCGCCGTCGTGTGGGCTGTAGGTAAGTTTCGCGGTTACATCGAAGGGGCTGAGGTCGTTGTCAAGTCAGACCACCAGCCGTTACGCTGGCTCATGAGCATTAAATCACCTAGTGGCCGACTGGCCCGGTGGGCTCTTATCTTACAGGAGTACAACCTGCGGATCGAATATACGCCAGGCCGGTCGAACGTCATTGCCGACACACTCTCGCGCCCACCGTGCGATGAGGAACAAGACTGTGATCTGTGCTACGCTGAGGCGAACCTCCCGGCCCGGAGTCATGCTGACGTCCGTGAGAATCAGGTGAAGGACCTCGAGCTACGCAAGATCATCGAGGCACTGGAGGCTGGCGATGACGAACCCTTTAGGGGGAGGCCCTGGGCGGATCGTGGTTATGTCATGTCCGATGGGGTTCTCTATCGCTATGGCCCGGAAGGCGACGACGAATCCGCCTGTCTAGTTGTGCCCGCACACGAGCGTGAGAAAGTCTTAGCTGACTACCACGACGCTCCGACCGCCGGTCATTTCGGGGCCGAGCGAACTTTGCATCGCATAAGCGGTAAGTACTATTGGCCTGGAATGAGACAGTTCATCAACGAATACGTTAAGAAGTGCGTACCTTGTCAGCGATATAAGGTTGACACGAGGAAACCGGCGGGGCTGTTGCAGACTCCTCCCACTGCTCGTAGATTCGAAGTGCTGTCTGTGGACCTGTTCGGCCCGCTCCCGGAGACTGCTTCTGGTAAGCGTTGGATCCTGGTGGTGGAAGATACCTGCACGCGCTGGGTGGAGTTGTTCGCCCTCACCGTTGCCACGAGTGAGGAGTGCGCCAAAGTTTTGGTAGCAGAGGTTTTCCTGCGATTTAGCGTACCTAGAAGGTTAGTGAGTGACAATGGCGTGCAGTTCATCAGTGAGGTCATGCAGCAGACGTGTCACGTTATGGGTATAACGCAGACCCTTACCTCTTACTACCACCCCGAGGCCAACCCGGTGGAGCGAAAGAATAGGGATCTTAAACCCCAGCTTGCAATCCTCGTAGGTAATGACCACGAAACCTGGGATGTAAATCTTCCCGCCATACGTTTCGCTATGAACTCGGCGGTCACTTTTGGCACAGGTCACTCTCCAGCTTATTTGAACTTTGCGCGCGAGATCCGCGCGCCCGCCGATGTCGTGTCTGACATGCGAGCCATTATCGAGAATGACAATTTTGTGGTGAGTATAACACCGTATCTTAAGAAACTGTCTGCGGCCCTAGTGGATGCACGCGACGTTTACGAGAAAGCCCAAGCAGTTCAACAGAAATATGCCGATGAACACCGTCGGCCAGCTCCCGATTACCAGGTGGGAGACTTAGTTCTTTTGAAGACGCAAGGGTCTAATGACGCAGGTAAGGGTCAAACCCCCAAGTTCATACCGCGTCGTGACGGACCATATAGAGTTCAGGCCGTGATAAGCCCTACTACATACAACCTGGGACGCGTAAGCGATGGGGTAGCTCTGGGGAAGTACCATGCTTCGCAGCTGACCCCGTTTGTAGGTCGCGCTCAATCACCAGTTAGGGAAAAGCGTAGGCGAGGCCGCCCTCGAAAGGCTAACCCGACCCCGGGGACGGGACGGTCAGGTTAGAGGGGGAGGCTATAACGCGCGATAGCGGAATCGGGTGCGAGAGCGTAGTCGTCGCATCGCCCGATGATCACGCCACCCGTAACCATAGCAACGAGCGAGACCTCGTCTCCCGCGCGCCCCCGCAGACCCCGCGTGGCCGCCGCGCGCGCTCGGCAACAAGAGTCGGTTAGTCTGGGTAAGCCCGCGTCACAAGCGCTCACGCACTGCGCACGCATCGCCACCACTCTCGCTGTACTTACTATTTTGTGACTTTATGTTAAAAAACGACTGTACCGTATTTCCATGTGTGCATTTGTCAATAAAACTCTTAAACCTGTAAACTCGTGTTTATATATCTTATTATTTATGTACATTTCAATTCGTCGAATCTTCCATCTGTTTGCAAGCTTTTCATATTAGCATAGAAAATTTTAATAGACGACTTGTCAGTGTAAAGATTTTGGTAATCATATTTAATAAAGTAAGAAATATTGCGTGTGCCAAAATCTATTGTTAGTTTTTTTGTTGTTTTTTTGCTATTTTTGGTGCTCCTTTGATATATTTGATGACAAGATTAGATTCTCCACTCTGTTCGCGTTGCAGCAACTCGTCTTTTAAGTTTTTAAGATGTTTGTTTTGACTTGGTGTTTAGTCGGCATACAATCGGACACCATCTTGTATTGTCTGTTTGTTGCGTAAAAGGTATTAAGCAGTGTCTGTAGAATCACAGAATATTTTTAGTGGTCGATTTTTGTCTTGGCAGTACTTACCTAATCTTGCCGTTTTTAGAGGTTTCGGAAAATCTGATTTAATTGCTTTGAGTGCATTCATCGCTTGGCTTAAGTCATGTTGCTGTCTCATAGTGACGTCTTTGTTACTTATTTCCGGGATGCCCACCAATACGACATTCCTTTATACGTTCACATCGGTCTTGGAAATTTCTATAGTGTTAGTTTGATTGATTTCTATAGTGACTGGTTGCAAGCGGTCTACCCTACAAGAAGTGACTAACTTGATTTTTCTCTATTCTAATTACGCTGCTCTTTAATCAAAGAGTCTCCAATCTAGACCTTTCCTGCCCCATAGGCCACCAGTTTTTGCGCTATGTGCCTTGCCCATCGCCACGTGGGATTTCTGGTACGAAATCTTTGAGAAATACCGCACATATATTATATATGAAGATAAGAAACCGCTACCTTAAAATAGATTTATTAAATATATATATTATATACAAATATCAAGAGCATAGAGTCAAGCGAAACTTCCACATTTTACTTACTTCAGATTTCACTAATTCTCCACAAAAACAAAACAAGAAGTTTTGTAAATGCATAAGCCAAATGACGCAAAACAAGTAAATAAACTCAAGTGTCAGGTAATCCGTCTGAAAAATAAATAGAATCAGACAGACATAATCTAATACGGGTATTATAAAGCTGAAGATTTTGTTTGTTTGTTTAAACGCACTAATCTCAGGACCTTCTGAACCAATTTTTTTAATCAAATATAGTCAACTAGCGGTCGCCCGCGGCTCCGCCCGCGTGGATGTCGGTTACCGCTGCAAAAAGCCTACCCAGGAAAGACACGGTCAGCAAACAAATGATTCCCATGTCAATTCACAGACACCGACACTAACTTCGACGAAGCAGTCACTATCCGCAGGCTGAACAGATTTTCTTTCTGTGGGTGTTAGTTGTTAAGTCCCGGAGTGCAACCCGTTGTTTTAGGATAGAAAACTTAAGCTATTATTGTAGAGCTTCTCTATACACAACATTTGACGTTACATTATTTTCTGGTAACAAAATATACTGATGCTCGGGTGCCCCGACCCCATGCGTAAAACATTCTTTTCGTAAATAAATTCCTACTAATTTGAATGTTTGGCCCAGGGATTTGTTTATCGTGAGTGCGAAAGATATTTTTACTGAAAATCGCGCCGCGCGGGTACCTTACTCATAGATCTAAACTCCCCCTCCCACACGCTCACCGGGCCTTGGTAAAGCCTACTTCGCAACGGGCCGGCCGTGCAGCAGAAATCGTAATATGTATTTTAATTTCGCTAAAACTTCAGAACCAAACGTCCAATTTAATATCGCTATAACTTCAGAACCAAACGTCTAATTTTAATCATTTAAAGACCAAATATTGTTTACATTAACTGTACTTAGTGATGAAATAATTTATTTTGATAAGGATTAATAGCATGAGTAAAATAAACGCGTTTAAATGTAGTCCAATAAATAATCAAGATTTTTCAATAAAAAAAATGGTTATTGTGCCTCACCCGACATAGATAGGTCTATACCTACAGTTCGCGACATACTATTAGGTCGCGAACTTTTTTGTAGATATTTATAAGATCTACAATTACTTAGAACATTTTATGGTTCTATCTTTAATAGTTTAGGCAGGGTACGCAAAATAAGTAACTGTTTTGGTTGATTTTTTACACCTTGTGTCCGAAAAACCCTAATATCTTACGGAACCCTATTTTTGATCAAAATTAACTATATCCTATATTACTCGTGGATAATGTAGCTTTCGAATGGTGAAAGAATTTTCAAAATCGGTCCAGTAGTTTATGAGCCTATTCATTACAATCAAACAAACAAACAAACAAACAAAGTTATCCTCTTTATAATATTAGTGTAGACAAAATTAAATATATCCTATATTACTCGTGGATAATGTAGCTTTCGAATGGTGAAAGAATTTTCAAAATCGGTCCAGTAGTTTATGAGCCTATTCATTACAATCAATCAAACAAACAAACAAACAAAGTTATCCTCTTTATAATATTAGTGTAGAAGTGTAGATAAAGTTTATCTACTTATATTTTTTTAATGTAAAAAATAAGCATAAGCAAAAAAGGATGTTAAAAGAAAGATATCCTTTAGGGGTCACATGTATTACAAAGGCTGTATTGCTCTGTTCGATTGCCTTTGTTTACCTTTACCGTATGAATAGGATAATTTCAATAATAATACTACGACGGTTATTTTGATAAGACTTTACATTAACATTCTTATCGCAAGCCTTTTTACTTTGGAAACTTTCAAATATTCTACTCACATTAAATATTTTGTAGATGACCATACCCATTGTTATCGTATTAATCATAAAATGAAACGCGATGCCCCCTTGAAAACTTTCAATTACGTTTTTAATCAATCTAGAAAATAAATAAAAAATATTAGAATGATCCACCAAATACAACAAACCACTTTGCACTGAATAGATAAATTTATCTATTCAGTGCAACAAACCTCTGTTTCTTTACACTGCGGTAAATTCCTGATAGTACGAGATCTGTACTCCAATCACGAATAATTGCGTCAAAGTATTCGTATTGTAACGTAATCATTTGTATAAGAATTAGAAAGCGGACGTAAAACGAACTAAAAATTTGACAATCAATCAAGATGATTTTTCAATTATTTTAATTAAATAGATCATTTAACTTGTTTCTGGAGGTGCCATATTTACGTAAGTGTGACGTCTTCGACTAACGCTTTCGAGCTTACAGTGCGACAAGGATCTTCTGGCCAACGGATGACATTGACAGGGGGGCTCTTTTTCAATAAGGGTAGCCAGAGCAAGAAAATCTCCATTAACCCAACAAAATTGAAGACAAATAAGGGCTTTTGTTTTAAGTATTTGACTTTGAGTAGTAAACAAGGAAGTTTATAAATTTTCTTACATCATTCTTGCTTTGGATTTTGAATAAGAATAAACGAACGACGAAAAGTAAAAGGTCCGTTTTTCTTAATATATACCGTATATAGGCGTTATTTAGTTCCACAACCTTTGATACGCACTTGTACGTACATACCATTGGCCATTGGCGTCAATTCCATACTGTGTGGGACTTGTTCATGGCATTAATTCCATACGCTAGTAACAGTGTTTCAATGGTTTAAACCTAAATAAATAGGGCAATATTTTGCTTATTTAACATTACTTTTATTTCTACCACAATCTACAACCACAACCTAACTATAAACATGTATAGTAAAACGCTTGTTTAAATAGAAGCGTTTCATGTGATGTGTATGTAGTTAATATGAACCTGTACACAAATTGTACGCAAATGCCATGAAGTTCCATGGTTCTATTCAAGTCCATATTCATATAATATTTCATTATTGAAAAATGTATATGGACAAAATGATATAATACCGGTGTGAACCAAATAATTAAATAAAAATTATCTTGTTTATCATCTGTTATACATGAAATACTTGAAATCTTGATCGAAATTTTCTTAACTACATTTTCTGAATGTCAGCTATAATAACTTGTGACATATTTCTGTACACGCACTGACCTGCAACGACTAACCAGTGTTGTGCCGTGTTGGCTATTTCAAGGAATTGAAATGCTTTATAGAGACTTTTCCGACCCAAGTCTTGATTTGAATCTTGTTTTAAAACAATTTTCTAGTGTCAGTCGGTTCTTATTTGGATTGTTGTAACGAATTTCTTAAATATTTCGAGATTAAAAATAGATGACTTGGCACATCACTACTCAGTCGGTACAGGTTGGTACCGGTTATCTGCCTCTTTATGTCTTCACCCAAATTGTGACTTCTCAGGGTAGGTATTTTTTTACGAATGTAAACTCCACGAGAAACGGGGACTAAGGGTTATTGGTGGATGATGCCATTGGTTCTGCGCTTGATCTACCACGTGTCATACCAGCTGGATG